>WBNO01004504.1:618024-644861 GCA_013400575.1 Peucedramus taeniatus
GAGCAGTGTCCTCAGACCGAACTGTCCTGTTCCCTGCTGTTCCCCAGGAAAAACCTGCTGCCCCCTTTAACCCTTTAGTTAAGCACCCATAAGTACCCAGCAACTAGTTACCTAGCAAAACCACCAGGAAAAAACTCCACAAACACAACAGAAACAGATCCAACCCCCAACAGACTGTCAGAGCTCAGAACAGGAAAACAAGGAGCTCTGATGTTAAGCCTGGAGTGGGCTTTGGTGGCTGCTTACACATATTTGGCTGCTGCCATCAGGGGACAGACTGCACACAAGTTGTACATTACTGACTGTGGGTGGGGAGGTCTGATTCTCCAGTCCTTTCCCCACACCTCATTTCCCTGCCCTGCTGGTAGCTGAACCCACACCAGAGCCAATTCATTTCACTCACCCTGCTCAAACCACTCCAGCTGTCATCACACAGAAGGGCTGCATTCCTGCTCTCCTCATAGTGGCCCCAGCACTTGCTGGAGCTGCTCTGAGCCACCCCAGCATTGCAAAAAACTAACAGGACAACAAAGGTCTTCTCCTGAGTTTGCACATGGAACTGCAGCAGCAGCAGGGCTGCAGCACTGCACTGGGGATGGAGGGCAGGAGGCAAGACCCTTGGAATCAGCATCAGGGTGGGCTGAGGGCTGATTTAGCAACACAGCCAGTCTGGTTTAAGGTGGTTCATTTTCTGCCAGGTTGATGACTGACTGGCAGAAAATGGGGAAAAATTAAGAAAACTGACCTGCCTCACAAAGGAGTTCAGTGAGCGTCAGCATTGGTACATGAGGTAGGGTGGGCAGAACAGGAAAGGGTAAGGAGAAAGGAGAACGTGGAGGGAAGAGAAGGATTTCAGCTTTTGTCAGAGCTGGTTAGATTGACTCAGTGTATCATGTAGCTCCGCTCACTAAAATGCAGCTGGTCACCCAGAAAACCTTCCCTACACAAAGGAGGCCAGACCCCTGATCCTTCCTGTGTGCATGACTGGAGGGCTCCCCAAGGAATGCCATGGGAAGGAGCAGCTGGAAGGAAGGATGGCCAGTGGGAGTCTCTGTTGTGAAACCACAGCCTGAGTCTTAAAACTCTGCCCTCACACTACAGGCTGGCTTAGGGAACTGAGGTGCAATATTTAAAGTTTCCAGAAAATTGTTTCAGGAAACAAGTCCTTTTACAATGCATTAAGTGGTTGGACTTCCTCAGACAGGCAGCAGAATGGGCTGCAGGCTGTGGGCTGCAATAGTCCTGACCAATGGTAAGATTGCACAGCAGCCACACTGCCCCTTCAGCCAGCCAGGAACACACAGAAACAAAGGGCAGAATGAAAGGACATGTCGTGGAGTCATCCTGTATGATGAGCAGAGGAACAGGGAACAACTAGCTGAGCAGGAAGCAGAGATACACCCTGTCCAGAAAGTATGGGTAGGGAGAAGGGCCTGCACCTAAATTTAGGAGCATGTTAAAGTGAAGTTATTGATATCCATGCACCCAGCTCTCCCCTGGCAGCCCAGAAGCACTCGTTTGTCCATGTAACCTACATCACATCTGTATCCATCCTTTAGAGATCCACAGTGATCATTCAAGCCCCTGCTTTACCAACCATCCTCATTACTGTGTTCTCCATCCTTTACCTTGATTGACTCCTGATTCATCTGAGGAGGAGGGAGAGGAGGAGGAAGATGTGACTATTAAAAAGCAGCAGCAAGAATCCTCTCAAGAATTTTACATCAAATGTTCAGCTTGGCTGGTAAAGTGACTGAATTCACTGGATAATGAACCAGTTTTTCCCTCAGACTTAATGAAAGAGAGGAGGATGTGTCAGGGACTTAAGAAATATACCTTACATACACAAGAACAGAGTACTATGTGGAGGATGAAGGTGCAGGAGCAGGATTGTCCAGATCATCACCTGAGGAGGACACAAGCAATCCACTCTTCTGGCTGCTTTATCCATGAGAATGAACACCCAGCATCTTTTACTCTGAGTGTTTTTGAAGCCTCTTTCCGAGGCACATTCAGCATCATCTTCCTCAGATGAATCAAGATCAGTCAAATCAATGCAGCATGAAGGGCAGAAATGGAAGATAATGCTTGAGTGCTCTCTCTCTAAACAAAGCAGCCAAGATAATTTCCTACACTTACCTGCTCATTAATTCTGATGAGAAAAATTGCTTTCCTATCCATTGCATGGCCAGTGCTCATGCTTTTCAGGAGCATATTCCCAGTGGGAAGGAGAGTATGGCTGTGTATTTCTTCTGACTAGCCAAAGTAAAGGCTGAAGGTGCTTCACAGCTCTCTCAAGGCCCCTGATTTCAGTTCTCTGAATGTTGCTGTATGGAGAACAGGAAAACCCAAATGCACTCCAAACTGGAGCTTTATATTTGAAGGTGTCTATGCTGTGGGGGAGCCAGGCCTGTTCAGGGGACTTAGGCAGGTTGAATACAAGACAACATTGCAGTCAGGTGATTTTACAGAGGGTTATGGACCTTGCCAGACCTGCTGGACACTCCCATTTTAGAGGTTGCTAGCAATGCAGTGGCCAGAGTAAGTTGTTCCAAAATCATACCCAAAGATATCCTCCTCAGCTGCCTGCTGGTCTGATTCATGCCATGTCTTTGCAAATCAGCAGTAGGAAACTACACCCTGTTCTCACCAACTATCACTGTATGGACTTGTGATAAATCAGACAGAGAAGAAGAACAGAGTAGTTTTTAACAGAACATTAGTTTCTGTTTGGATTACTTCTTTTGAAAACTCACAGCTTAGGATGCACTGTAAACAGGGACCAGGGAGCAAAGGACGTGGCCAAGCCCTGGCTGAACCAAGCCAACATTGCTGGAGCAGTGGTAGATCTACATGCCTTTCTCTGCATCTCCTCCTGGGAGAGCTGGGAACTGTCAAAATCAATAATAAATTGAAAACAGGGATGGCTGAGCTTTATCATGGAATCAGCTAGTTTTCCTCAGAGTATGTTTATATAATAGCACTACAGAAAATAGAAGCTGGTTCAGAGTAGAGCTGCTGTTACCTGTGTCATTCAACTGCTGGAAAAGCAGCACCAGGTAATTTTCAGGGAAAACTCACTGCATATAAATATGTGAGGGAGGAAAACAGCCACAAATGAGGACCAGGAGGAAAACAACAGCAATACAGTCACAGCCAGGAAAGCAAAGGGAACTGACACTCGTGTGGATACAGAATAATGAGCTTTGTGGAGCTATGACTGACAGGAGGACTTATCATCAGCCGGAAATGGCAGGGATGCTCCTCCAGAAAACGATATTGCAAATGAAGTGGAAGAATGAAAAATTATGACAGTGACTCTGACAAGCTCCAAGGAAAGCGAATTCTTCAGCAAGTGCTTTAGCAGTCCCATAAGCAGCAGTGACACTGGCTGCAGATTCTCTCCTGAGGGCAGCTCAGTCCAGCAGCCACAGAGAGAAGGAGCAGTGAGAAGAGAGCTCAGCCCTGACAGAGATTTCTACATACTGCAGACAATTGAAAAGCTTCAAAGGACCATTATTTAAACAGCATTTATATTAAAACCTGTGCCCTCTTATGTGCCATTCTCTTCTTACTGTCATTTTTTTTCTGGTTTTATGGCACCATCCAGTAACACACCAGTTAAACTGTCAAACTTTTGACTCTCACACTTAAAAACACAAGGTTCAAAAACTGGGACAAACAGCCAACTGCCCTGTGGGATCCAGGGAGAGTTTGAGGTATTTTCCCACTTTGCTTTCTGCTAGGACGAGGTTTCCCTTCCCTGAGCCAGAGTTGACCTGCAGAGACATCACAGAGTTTGGGATGTTCTTGATGAAGGAAACTCCTTGCCAATGGGGACTGCAGTTTAAAGAAGGGGTGAGTGGAGGAGGAGGAGGCTAGCTGAGTCCACATGCCATCTGCCTGTGCAAAGCTGATGGTTTGTCAGGGTTTATCACAGCCCCAGACATCATTAGCCTCCATAGGATTTGTAGGCAGCAGGAAAGAGACACAGTCAAGAAATAAGGACTCACTTATGGCTTCCCTAAGGGCAGAGGGAGAAGGCTGCTCCAGGGCTTCCTGCAAGCCTCGGTTATACAGGCTCCCCCAGGGCAGGCCACCTGTCAGCCTGCTTTGCCATGGACATTTCCATTTGGACACTGCCCTTTGAGCTTGGCTTTGCTTTATAATGAGACTACGTAGACTCTGAAGCAACTGAAAGAAAAAAAAATAAAACTATGATGTATCTGCTCTTCTGTGAAGAACACATCTATAATTGAGTCCTACAGACAGGGTTGGAGCACTGAAATGGGATTTTCTCCCACTCCCATTTCTTTTCTTTCTTTCCCCCTCAGCACATACTTGTTTCACAACAGTTTCCTGCACTAACCTCAGAGATGGACATGTTTTCATTTCAGGCACTTGACCTATTGTCCTTGGGTATCGTATTCAACCAAACGCAGCTCTAAGCCCTTAAGAATGAATGGATTACTGTCTCTCTATGAATTTTGTAAAAATGCTGTAGGAAATGTCAGCTTCACAGTTTCCAGGGTTTGTGTTTAAGGAAAAAGGATTACTGTGCCAAACAGTGAATTACGAGCTCCTAGGTCCTGCAAATGAGACTGATGCAAATCTTTCTCAATCATCTGGGGAAAAATGTGATTAAAACAGTACTGCTGCAGTCCAAACACTGCCTTGTTTGCCCTGATATCCTCTGCCTTCCTGTCCAAGGAGAGGCCATGCCCATGCAGTCACCCTCACTTGGGGCTCATTGTCACAGCTGGGGACACACAGGGGGGCTCCCCACCCTGGCAGTGTCCTCCCTCAAAGGGAGACAAAGATGTGACTGCCATCCAGCTGGACACCTCACAGCCTCCATAGGGACAGCCCCCCTCATTTTATCTCTGGGGAACCTTTTATTGAACAGCACAAGCCTCTGGCTCTGGAGCTGCTGGAGCCTGTTTTCCCCAGGCTTAGCACAACTTGCTTGGGTTCCCTGTGATAAGATGAGGCAGCTGCAATTGGGGCAGCTGTAAGAGCAAGACCCCCATGGGCTGTGTGGGGATCAGGCAGGCTGCTGAGATACCCTGTGGCTTCTCTGATACCTAATAGTGCAAGTCAGCTCACCTACCTGTGCTTCTGGGGGAGGGCACATGGGGTACTTGGCTGCTGCCTTCATGACACAGGTGAGTACCTGAGATATTTAAGATTTCTATTTCCATACCAAACTTGGCTGAAACCAGCCAAAAGGAATTAGGAATCCAAGAGATTCAAAAGACAAGTAATATTTTATGGTGTGACTCTTGGGAATGGTGCTGTGCAAAGCCAGGAGCTGGACTCAATGATCCTCCTTGGTTTCTTCCAGCTCAGCTCATTCTGTAATTCTGTGATCAGAATCCAGCAAGCCTCAGCTCAAGTTTCCTTCACTCCATCTCACCTGGCAGGCCTAATCCTTTGCCACATTGACTGCTGCCTCATCATTTACACCCAAAAGTATGTGTTGATGTGTTATCACAGCTCCTCACATGCACTCTTGTCACTAGCCACATCTCCACTTCAGGATGCTGACCATGTTCAGACACCTGGGAAGGGTGGTGGTACCTGGTGGAGTTAATGGCCACTTCTCCTGGGAAGAAAGAAGGTGGAAGAGAACCATACCAGGAGACCGTGCTGATACAGGAACGACGTGGGAGAATATAGTATGGATGGGAAATAAAAAAAAAAAAAAAAGAATGACAGAATGTGAAACAAAACTAGGATAAAATTGTAGGATGAGGTAAAATAAATCCAGTATTAAACTGATGCGAATTTACTTGCATCATTCAGTTAGAGACCACAGCGCATATGCCAGTAAAAAGAAGTGTGTATATACTGTTTAGGTACTCCTTCCCAAGGATTAACCATTCTCTGGGAGGAATACTGTTCATTTCCAATAAGGAGAGCATTAGTACTTATAAAAAGAATCTGAGGGCAGGAGATGAGAGGACACCTGGCACTGGTCCTTATCTCATAAGTGGTCTCCAGCTAGAAATCAGATTTGAAGTAAATAAACAAACCTGAGCAGAGGCAAGCTCATCTAGGTGCTCTTAAAAATGAGCAGTATGTATAGCTCCTAATTACAGTGACATCTGCTTTGTCCTTAACGAGTGACAACTGAGAAAGTCTCTTCTCAAAAACACTTTTGACATTATCGACATAATCAGAAGCCATCACAATATATGCAGGCAATTAGTGATAACCACATTTCAAATAAGAAGTAAATCTACCACAAGTGTCAGTATTCATCTGGAGAGTATGAATCTTTGAGTCATATTTAAATGAGTTTCCTTAATTAAACTGACAATGAAGTCAGTTCATGTTTATGAAAGTGCACCTCTTCCTCTATCATCACAGGTTAAAGATTCTCTGGAACTTTATCTCCTTCCTTTATCAAGAGCTTGTAGAACTGAACCAAGTTTGACTCTCTGCAGGCTTGGGCCTGTAATCATACGTGGGCTCACCCACATGTCTTGGATGCTCACAGAAAAAGAACTCATGCCTTTAAAATCTGCAGCACTGCTGACTCTGATGTAAATGGGGGCAGGTATGAGTCTTGGCCTGCGTTGACGGGCTGCTGCCTGTTAGGGTATGATACAACATTGCATGCAACTGTGCAGATCTACATTTAGATCTGCTTCTACATTTCAAAATCACATATAAAATTACGTATAAAAACATATACATATAAAAAGATAGAGCCACGTATGAAAAGACAACACTGTCAGGGTAGAACTTTACAACATTCATAAAAAGTGGCAACTCTAGTATTAAATGGCTGTGCAGCTGCACTTGCTTTTAGTTTTCAAAATACGGTGCTTATTAGCAAGAAACTATCTGATAACCAAATAAAAATGCAAAAATAGTTGCCTAAATCTGAAAATGCAAGACTTCCCTGCACAAATTTATTAAATTGAAAGGATGAATTAGCTCTCTGAGCTAACAGCTGTTTCTGCAGGGGTTTGGGGTATTTTTAATATGTCTGAGACTTTAGCTCTCTGGCTAAACTGGTCTTATATACTCAGCTCAGCCTGCCTTGTGCCTGGATGATTTAAAATGAGCTATAACCTAGGATGGAATTGCAAGTCAGATCTAGGGCATCTGTGCCTGAGGTATTGTTACATTGTCTACAAGCATCATTCAATCTCCCTTTGCTCTCTACATTCAGCCCTTGTAAATAAAGTAAATACTGCCTCCAGCTCAGACTCTGCTTTTTCAATCCTAAGTCTCAAAGCTGACAACAAATAGGAGGTCTGCATTATCAACAAGAGTTTGCTGAAATCTTGATGGAGCTATTCAAAGCAATTTTTGTGTGAGAGACTGTGTTTGAGATAGGAACCTGCCATGTCAAAGGGCAGGCTACTCTTTCTCCACCTGACACAAATCTCTCTGTTAACATTTCAATAAATGCTGCTCCTCAGTTTCCTCCTGGGAAAGGATCAGGGTCCAGGGCAACAGCTTTTTTAGGAATTGTAGGAAAGCACCTTTTAACTAAGTAATAGAGTTTTCTTTCAGTTCTGAAGATGAGTCTGGAGTGGTTCATGCCCTGAGTATGTAATCATCTCTAGCTATACATTTCCTGATGGATTTCTCTCTTTGCACAGACTTGCATCTATTTTCAAATAATTGCCATCTCCTTTTCCTGTCCTTGAAAACTAGCTCTTGTGTAAGCTACTGTCAAATTCTATCTTCCCTCCATGCAGTGTGTCATGTTGTGATTTTCTTAAACCAGCTGATGAGAGGCATTAGACACTGTTCACAGGAGATAAAGAGTGTGTTTTGAAGCTTTGTCAATGTAATTTTTACTTGTTAATTAGAATCAAAACTTTAATAAAATATCAGCTAAGCTGAAAACGTGGATGGAGTGGGATAGTCAGTTTGGTGAATTATTGGGGAATTCCCAACTATAGCTACACACCTAACCTTAGATAGGAGAGCATGGTTGACATTCCAGGTCAAAAATACATCCTGGTATAAGCTGCAGAACGCCTGCAGGTACCTGGGCTGCTCTGTGGGGACTTTCGGGATCTTCCAAACCACTATCAGTCAGCAGAGGGCAACACAGCCACAAAAACAGGGAAAAGCTTCACAGGCTCTTTACAAATGTGTAACACAAACCCTCAGCTCCCTGAGCCAACGTGAGCAGGATCAGGTTCCAGCTACTGCAGCCAAGGATGAAACATTTTGTACAAAAGCCTCTTTTCCCCAAATACAGCTGATAAGCAAATGAAAGGACACATAAGAAGTAAACCAACTACAGTTGTCAATATCCCAGTAGAATTTCTATGTGATAACCAAGAAGTAACTGACTACAGCAAAACATGTGAGCTGGCTACACACATTTTAAATGTAAGTTCAGCACAGGGATATGGGACAGACTCTAAGCTGGAGAACTAAACAAGTGGGAATTCTGGTGTAACCTTGAAAAGAAAGTTATAAGAAAGAACTCTTTCACTCTTGATGGCAATAGTACAAATACTGGACCAGACCCTAAGGGTCCAAAATCTAGCACAATATACCCTACACCTATGTGGTACCCTGGCATCCAAGGGGCAGTAGTTTGGAGGGGCTTAGTCCCACTCTGCACCTGGGTTTTCCTTCATGGAGGGTGGAATTTGTGTGAGATTAGGGTTGAGGTGGGACAGACACATGCACAGTGGGGAAGCTCAACAGAGATACAACAGGAACAACAGATAGGAAACAGGGCAGGACAGAGGCATCCACTGGAGATTTCTGACCTTTTTTTAAAATACAGTCACTGCCTGTATGCCAAGTCTCTGAGAATATGAAAACTATATCAGTTTGGATCAAATATCAGTTAGCTCTTCTGACAATGACCAGAAGTAGATACCTAGAGAAATGTTTAAGCAAGGAAATGCCTGTAGAGATACTGCCCAGAACATCCTGCCAACCAGTCACAACCTGCAGGGCAGCGACTGCCTGGACCATATGGGAGCTGTGTTTGTGTTTACCAGCCCTTCACTGATTTCTCTGATGAGAATTAAATGCATGAAGACCTTTATCACCCTCTAATTCCTGTGGCAAGGAGTTCACGGAGCCCAGAGACTTCTGAAGAATCACCTTGGGTTTTGCCCTGAAAATTCTTACCCACCGGTTTCCCTCATGCTTGCACTGGAAGGGGTGATAAAAACCCTCTCCTGTTCCCCACTGCCCCAGCACTTAGAGGTTGCCTTCCTCTCTCCACTGTCACCTCTTTTCTAGCTAGAAGAACTGTACTGTTTACTTCTTGTACGGAGGAAGCCCCATTCCTTTGGCCATTTTGACATCCTGCTCTGAACATTTTCCAGTCCCAATCCAGCTCTTTTGAGAGGCAGTTGAACTTTCCACTTCTGTGTTGCAGGGAATGACTGTGAACTGTACTAAAATAACAATTATAATTGAAGATTACTGAGGTACAACACTATTCAGCTGCCTGTCTGCCTTGTCACGATGCAGCAGAGATGTACAATAAATACTGCTAAAACTTAAACAATGACAATCAGAAGTCAAACGAAACTAATGAAAATCAGAGGATGGTGGAAATAATTCCTTCTTCTTTACTCCCCACCCTAGAGAGGAAAAACGTCACAAATCATCTCCTTCCAATTCTGTAACACAGCATCCTGTATCTTACTCTAATGGCATCTATTCTGATCTCCCATAGTCAGAGTGGCAGTTTCAGGTTTCCAAGCCAGGCACAGCTTTCTTTTCTCATAATGAATTCTGCCTTTCCAGCATATCAGACATAAAGTGGTTGCTATGGAGCTGAGTTTGCCTTTTGCTGTTAGAAGATGATGGGCTTTCTCATTTAGCAGCTTGCTGTTCCATGGTCAAGGCCTGGAAGGGACTCCAGCATCTGGCACACCGGAGGTAGCTGATGTTCCCCTTTCAGGTCTTTATGATCCAATTTACATTTTCCATACGTGCTCTTTCCAAACAACCATTTACCGTTTAATTTTTTTAATTTCACTTTATGAAACACAGTTGGCCACTAGGGATTCTCGAACAGACTTTTCCATTTTTGGAATGGGGAAAAGCACAAACGTAAAATCTGTAGCTTTGGTTGTTAGGCATCTGCTCCTTCTTACTGCAAGCACTTTTACAAACCCCGTGGCGAGCTGAGGGTTTGCTACATCCCCCCTACATCCCGGGACACAGCGAGTCTGCTGCAAAACGGCGGCAACTTTTTACACTGGAATAGGAGATATTCACGCCGCTGCAGGCGGGTAGATATGGCACGGGCTGCTCTCCTGGATCAATGCTACCAGCCAGCATTATTTGGCATCCAGGACTGCGCTCTCCCTGTGGCCGAAGGTGTCACCGACTCGCGGACGCACGAAGGGCTCGCACGTTCCGCCCGAGCCGGGGCCGTGCTGCGGGACACGGACACACGGCTGCGGGCCCCGAGCGCCCGGAGGAAGTGCAAGCCTCTCCTGCGGGCACGGAAGGTCGGAAGGTGTCCGTTCTTCCCGCAGATAAGGAGCGGGCGGCCCGGGCCCCGCGGCTCGGCGGGGGCCGTGTCTGCAGGCGGGCCGGGCCCAGCTGCGCGCCGCTCCACACGTCCCGGCCCCCGAGCGGAGGAAGGATTTCCTCTGCCTGCTCCCAGCCCCTGCACGCAGCCCCGGGATGAATCACGAGCCGACCGCTCCAAGATAGCAGGGAGCTTTTGCAGCATCCTGGATGCAACCTAGCTCAGCCCCGAAAGAAAGCTCTGAGTTAGAGGTGCTCTGCACTCTCAAGCTCTGTAAAAATGTATACGTTTCAGCTGCACGGTTCATTTTGCTGTCCCCTATGGCAGAAGTGAAGGCGGAAAAAGGCAGGAATTCCATAGATGAGTTATGTGCAGGCTGAAAAAAAACCACTACAACTCACAAATTTAATTTTCCCAACTGTTTGTCCTTTGAACCTCCTTTCTGAGATGACACTGGACAGTTTCAAAACTGATTAATGAGCGTTAGATTGTTGACTGCCAGGAATAGCATCCCACTGGATCAAAAGAACAGGCAGCCCCATCAAAGAAAGACCAGACACAAGGGATTACACCTCACATGTCACTGGAAACCCACCTATGAAATCAAAGAGAACTAAAGGTTGTTAAGGGGCATATGCTCAAATTTTATGGTCTTCCAGGACTGAAATATCAGACTCCAACCCAAACTGTGTAAAAACACTACAGTTTTCAGCTGGAAAAAGCTGTCAGCTGATATACAGCTGCTTGACTAGAAAACACTGATTTTTTGTCATAGAAGGGATAGGAAACAGTTAAAGTAACTCTGGGTGGTTATTTCTAAAAAAAAAAAAAATCTTTATCTTACCAGTTAAACCTGCTTGAGTGATTAACAAATGGAGAATCCAGGGTCAGGTTTTGTAAGGGCTGTTCTGCTGCCAGCTGCCCACGGGCTGGGAGGTTTGGGAGAGCAGAGCAGAAGTGTGTCCCCTGATGCAGCATTTCTGGAGAGGAAGATGGTGCAGGAGACTGATACATGAGGTGACACAGTGTCTGAAAGGTGGTCTTACTTCAATAGTCTTGAATCAGCAATCTTAAAGCCAAAATCTCCTTAGACATCAACAGCCATTAGAATTCAAGACACCTGGCAGGACATTTTGGGATTTGATTGCTAGAGCCCAGGTAGGTCAGAAGGAAGTTGTGAAATGTCAGAGTGAGATATCGCCCAACTCCTGACTTGAAACACACAACAGAGAACAGAATCCCTATCTAGATGAGCTCTGGCCAGTACTGGAGTCAAAAGTACCTTCAGTGCTATTTTCACTTCTGGAAGGATCTGTGGGGGAGGAAAAGGCTGTCCTGGGAAGTAGAAGCAAGTGGATACACAACTGTACTTACCACAGTGAATTAGGCAGCCTGCCATAGGGCCAATTCAGAAAAACAAGTATCCCCTAGTGAGCCACAGTGCTGCTACAGGACAAGGACAGCCTCTCCAGCAATCAGCTGGTACAGGACAGTGCTTCCTCTCAGTCTCTGCTTTGCTCTCAGCCACAGGCTTTGGTGGGATGGTGACAAAGATACATTTTAAAATGTATGTATACATTCTTTTGCATGGAAGTATTGGAAATACTTACTTATATTTAAGGTGAATTTAAGGCTATTTGAGGTGAAAAACAAACATACAGTATGTGACCTAAGAGATTTTTATTTATTTGTGAAAATTGTTGGCAGCAGTGTGGAGGCTGTTCTGTGCAAGTGCTCTGCTAGGAGATGGAATGGTCCTTTAATCAGAAAAAAAAAAAAAAAAAAAAAAAAAAAGAAAAAACACTGTCTTGTACTGTTGTTTAGAGATTTTTAATTGGAATATCTTCATGGTAACTCCCTCTCCACAAAGGGAGATGGCAGTTTCAGCTCCTGCTCTGAAGACTGTCCGCAGCATTTAGACCTATGCCCAGCACAGGACCCAGATATATCCATGTGGGCATGTAGAATCAATCGCATGGAAAACAAAACAAGAAAGGTCCCCAGCATTTATCTATTGTGCCCCACTGCCTTCCCACCGAAGCAGCAGTGGGCTTGTGCTGGCAGAAGCATGGCTGAGGCATCAGAGGAACGGGATGCAGCAGAGGGAGGCACTGTTGCCTCAGCTGCATTTAAGTCGCTCTGTTTTCCCTTCATAAAGCAGGGGAAAGCACAGCTCTTAAAAGCAGTTCAGAGGAGGAGTCTGTTTTCATCTCTCTTTATTTTACCAGTGGGAGCTTTCAGCTTTCCTACCCTATTTGAAACTATATGCCTTAGTGCTTCAAAGTCATTTTGGAAAGGGGAATGAGCGCATCAAGCTGCATAACTCCTGCAGCATAAAGAGAGGTCAGGGGTTGGTTTTGCATAAAAATTATGCTATCCAGTTCATGGGGAACTATTACTGCCAGGAAGGTTCAGGGATGAAAATGGAATGGATTAGACAGATCTTACAGTTCCTGATCACACCAGTGCTGATGAACAGAAAATTTGCTTTACAGTTGCACAACCAATCTGCCAAACTCCAGCCCTAGAGAAACAGGAATCCACTGTAAATCAGTCCTCAGTGCTCCCTTCATGGTCAGTGGCAAATGCCAGGTGCTGTCAGGCAGGGTTTCACTCCCTATGGTAGCAGCCCCTGTCCTGAGATGCCACACAGCCACTGCCAGAGCAGCACCCAAAATCTGGTATTGTTCATCTGGGGAGCCCACAGCCGAAGAAGCTGAACACAGTGAGCTCTCCAGAAGTACTTCCTGAAGTTCAAATGATTCCATTTATTTTTCATTTATAGTTGATAATCACAAGTGCTGCTCTAAAGATGCTAAGGTCATGCAACCCACTGTGGCACATTTGCTAAATTTTGTTTTCCTGGAATTATGTAGCCTTTGCTTCTCTTGTAGTATCTGTCCTGTGTATCCAGGATTAACACATCAGACAGAGGAACCCCAGAACCACCACTGGGCTTTGTGTCCTTCTTTGGGATTTCAGGGCAGAGAACAAAGTTACTGAGATGAGAATTAAGTCTTTGACTCATTAAATATGAATTACTCATGAGTTTTTGTTTTGTTTATTGCCGTTTGGTTAATTTGTACCCAGCTGTTACTCTTCCCAAATAAAAATCATTTCAATGATTTAATGCCAGACTATGAATGCCAGACACAATTAGGATTGTGTAATAATCCACCTTATCCTTTATTCAGCTAGAGGATAAAATAACCGCAAAACAAAAAACCAAAACATTACAAACTGCTTCATTTTTCTGCTCCATCCATATCACTGTTTGCTGGGGTTCATTTGCTTTCAGGCTCTAGAGATGCTGTTTCAGCTTTCTTACTTTAACAAGCTTCATTCCTTGTGAGCAGGCAAACACTGTGCTTCCAGACAGTGGGCACTCCACAGTCATTCTGAGCTGGGCTCTGCTCATGATGCTGAGGCAGTTATTGGGTCTCCTGAACACCTCCTTCCAGGTTCTGGTCCCTCATGTGCACTCCTCAGAGCCATTGGGCTAGAGCTGTCTGGTCTGGCTGAACTTCCTTTCCAAGTCAATGCTACAGAGCCCCAGGCCCAGCAAGGGAGGCAGAAGCTCAGGCAGCAAACGCAGACCATGAACAACTGGATGTGTCTGCTGACAATGATTTTTGCATGTCCAGTCCTGTCACAGCTGCTAGAAGTCAGGGTGGCATTGATTCTAGAATAGACAGAGAGGAGGGATGACAGCAGTCTAACCTATAACTAGGTATACCTTATAAAAGGATCGGTTCTCTGAATCTATGGCCAAATTACTACTCTAGTTTTTAAGATAAGTATTTTGCACAGCCAAGAAATCCCTGACTCCCAAATTCCTCCCTTTCCCCGTCACAAGACCACAGTTGCTTTGTATTTGGAAGCCCATCTGAATTTCATAACCAATAATTTTGTCACTTATTAGCATAATAGTTCACATAAATAGACTGCTTGAATATGAATGCAACCATCATCATCACCCTTCACCTTAAGCAGGGAAGATGAGTGCAGTGGGTCTGCACTGATCATCATGCAGATCATTTTTTAGCCTTGAAAATCTCTCTTTTCTTTGAAAAAGGATCCTGCTGCAATTAGTACTGATACATAGCAGTTGCTGTCTCAAAGAAGTTGTCATGCCAAAAAGAACTGACATGTATTTTTAGACAACACTTTAGGGTAAATCAACAGCCAGGTACTTTCCAGGTACCTATGATACCACAGCTTCCCTATTGAAAATGAAAGCCTGAACAGTATGAGAACAGCAGAGATATTTAATCTGTTCACTTTCATAACTTTTGTGTTAGATCACTAGTGATACACAGCATGGATAGTGGGATTCTTATGCATTACTTCTGCTCCCAAGCCTGTAAGTCTCCAGCTCCAGCCTTCAAATGTACATTTACAGACTCATTGTCTCAAAAGTGCCTGTGCCCCATTAAATTCCCAGCTGTAGTACTGAAATGTGTGCTCCAGAGAGTCTGCCTGGCACTGGCCTCACATCCTTTCAATATGTATATGAAGGAGGCAACGAGAATAGTGCCAGATGGCAATGGGAATGGAAATGATATGACGTACATATGTGATGCGATTTTCTTTCTTTTTTTTTTTTTTTCTTGTGAATAAAGCATCTTGTGAAAAGAGGAATTAGATGCAGTATTTATAACAGTCCTTCATAAACATCCCCAAATTCCAAGTAGAAGACAAAAGGCATGAATCATATCACAGCAGGCGCTATAGCTGGGGAAGTGGCCTTTATGAAGATTGCTTCCGTAATTTGGGCTCCAGAATGAAAGAGAGCTGCTCTTAGGAGATCTGTAGGAAGTTGATAATGGCTTATTTAATTGTAGTATCACTAATAAAATCTATGTTTTCATCAGGAACATTTCCTTAGCTAAAAATGCCATGATTCTTCAACTGTAGTTTGATCCTGTTCATTTTGTCTATAAATGATATAATGCCAAAAAAATAGATTAGGACATTATAGTTTCCTTTAAAAGGAAACTTTTAGACTGTGGTTGAAATCCACACCATAGAAGACGATAATCCCCTAATAACTGACTTGGTATGCAGAAATAAAACAATTACTCATAAACCAGAGATCATAAAGCAAGGAAATTTGTTCTCTATTAATTATAGAGGAAATTAGACTATAATTTGCTCTTTATGACTTGACAGCTAAAACTCTCACATTAATTGAGTCTTGTCATTAAAGGAATTCTTCCCTTGTATAATTCTCCAGCAGTTTTGGTGGCAGTTTTATGTTCTTAACCTATTTGGTGACATTGAATGTCCATTGTATTCCTTGTACCAGAAGAATATCATCCTATTCATATTAGTCATGGGAAAATCCCAAAATAGAAAGGATGTGATCTGAAGCAACTTCTGATGTCTGCACTGAAAAGTGTAATACCATCTAAATTCACAGGATTGATGGACACCAACTATCAAGTCAAAGGGATCTATACACACCAGTCATTTTCAGATTCATCTGACTTCAGAAAGCCACAACAGAAAATACTAGCTACCAATATAATTTAAAATTAAAATATAAACTACTAACCTACCTGGTTTTCCCACTATTTAACAGCAAAAGTTTGGCAAAGCTGACAGCAGATCTCAGATCATTCGGCAATGCCAGCCCTGATTTGTAGCTAGACTTTTTTCCTACTGAAAGTAGGCAGGGATTTTTTGGGAAGCAAATAGTGGCATTAATGAGCAGTATGTGTTGCTGCACTCAGACATCTGTGAATACATTCCCTGCACACATACAACAGACGGGGACAGGCTCCTGTAAATCACAGGGAGATGTGAGGCAGTGATGGCCAACAAATACCCAATGACTGGGTGCAGATAATAGCATGACTATCACGGTACCCCTGGTGCTGGCCTTGTGCCTTGTTTGGTGGGCCCTGCAAGGCCTGGATTGTAGTTTCCTTACCTTTCATATCATTAATCTCCAGTGCAGAGGCTGCAGCTGGATCCAGAAGATGCACAGAGGGCACAAAAGATATGTGAATCAAAAGGTGAAGAAACTCTTCTTCCTGCACACAGGTATTTTGGTACAATCCACCTCACCCTGTTTAAGGCTCAGCAGCTGGGCATCATTTCATAGCATCTTCCTCTAGAGTGCTCAAGGTCAGAGCAGAAAGACACACAGAGTTCTGTGAGGAATCTTGCACAGAACCACTGCCTTGGTAGTGCTAAGCATCAGCAAAGACATGCAGAAGAGGATACAATGAGATTTTAATGGGAATACATCACTTCCAGCTTGTTAGGACTGCATTCCAGCCGAGGGAAGATAAGACTGCAGCATTCCTTTGCACTTTACCATCAAACCAAAGAACTGCAAATGATAGCTGGCAACAGCTTTAAGGGGGAAAAATGGATGAAAGCAGAGCTTTCTCAAGCAAAGCTTCAAAGCTTGAAAGGCAAAAGAATTCCCAGAGCTGTCTACTTGCAAGCAGTACCAGACTGCCTGCAGATGACTCCAGACAATAACAACAGCCTCAAGGGGATAGGCAAGATGGGATATCATGATAGCTGCAAAATCAAATATTGCCAGATATTCCCATCCCAGTCCCACATAGGAAATTACTGGAATGATAACCAGGGTTCCCTAACAGCCATTTTACAGATTGTGTGATATTGCATAGTACTCAGGAAGGTTCATCAGCCTGAAAAACAAGGGTGAGAGAGGAAGATTTATTGTGCAGAAATGTACTGTGCAGTCATGATTGAAAGTTATGATGTGTTATTGATCTCATGCAAATTGGAGCAAATTTGATCACATTTAACATTGTATGTATTTTCATCAGCAGGGAAAAAATTCTATAGACCGTATTTTGGAAAATGAGAAATTACAAGTACAATCAGAAAATAAAGACTGTCAGTTTTTGCTAGCTGAAGGAATTCAGGAAAAAAAATAAAACATCAGGGAATAATTATTATATTGCTTTCAGTTTTGTTGTCTAGCTGATGGGACTCATCAATTGAGACAGGCTTGCTCTGATAATGCTGCCAGGGTCACAACACTGAGGATGACAGCTTATTTTCTCATGACTTCTTATCATACAGAGGATTGTCTTATTGACAGACAATATGACAATGCTGCAGCTGCCACCATCAGATGTGCTCCCCGGGGTTTTTAAAGCATCTGTTACTTTTCACCTTTCTGAAGTAATTGCAATTGTCTTCTACCTGCAGCCTCATCATTCTGCTGAGATATTTCTACACTATGTCCATTATTGAAGTGGAATGAATAACAAATATATCATCAACAAACAACAGCCACTCACTTTGTCTTTCTAAATTTCTTTATCACTACAGAACACATTAATGTATTATAATAGCTATACTTGTGTCCTAATCTGCATCCACTGTGTTCCTTCCATTATGTGCAGTGATGATATGGTTGTTGCACAGGTATTATTGCTAATATCCATGAAATATCACAAAGTCGCTCTTTCTTTTTTTTTTTTTTTTAATAGGACTTACAGATCTAGAAATTCTACCTTGATCATATATTTTTTTCCATTGTAAATTCATCTTTGGAGATAACTTTTACTGCACTTTAGCAATTTTTTTGTTCCATATGCTGCTCAAAAATAGTGTTACTATTCAACAGCCTTTCATCATTCATTAGAAGATTGGTGTGGGAGGGGGGAGAGAAGCAGCAGAGGATAAATGCTTCCCCTTATGGGGAAGCAGAGGACAAATACCCCCCCACCTTCACATGCTTCCCCTTAAATTTGCTGGAGTGTTTTGACCCTCCCTGCATCCCCTTAAAACCTGCTTCTTGCAAGAAATCTGGCCACTGAAATGGATGTAATCAAAAAAGAATATTCAGAACTTCACTCTCCCATGTAGCAGTAGGCATGATTATTTAAATTTTATTATAAATTTCCACCATTTACTATGGGATTTCACACCATCCAATTCTGAAATTGGGCTGAATTTTCTACTAGCTTAGAAACAAAATCTACTGCTGAAATTCTAGAAATAGTATAACTTCTTCCCTCATACAGTGTTCCCTGAACCCTGCAAGTACACCCATTTCTTCAGTTGTGCTCATTAAATAGGTAATTAGTATCATGGGTGTGTAAGAGTCTGAAGTGATTTCACAAAAAAAGTATAAAATATTTTATGTTTCGTTCATCATGAACGAACTGTGAAATTGTATTTGACTTAGACTGAAGAATTGCACTAGGATGGAGAATTAAATCAGTCTTTAACCAGTAATTTCAGGATGCTTACTTATTGAAAATATGTATTTTGCTACCCTCAATTAAAGAATGCTTGAAGCTACATTCATTTCAGCAGCTTTTCAAAGACAGGTAAATAGTACCAATATTACTAAGAAAGAAGAATCAGATATAGTGCAAATTAGTTAAAAATACTGGTACCAAATTTTATTCAGAAGATGCAAGAATGAGGATCAAGTCAATCTCACCTCCCCCCAGCTGTCCCAAAATTAGGTATCTAGTCTATACCACATGCCCAGCATGGGGAGAAGAGAAACGGGAACCCCCAGACAACCCAGCCCCACCTTACCCACTTTTTACCTCTCTTCATCCAGGCTGTGACAAGCAGTTGACAAACAGCATACAGCATTGCCTGTGCTTTGCATATGACCAAAAGAAATGAAAAGAGCAAATGGCACTGCAACAGTATCATGTCAGATCTCCTGCAAATGTGAGCTGAATTTGCTCACAGAAACAAGGAACAATTTCCAGAGATGACCTCAGTGCAACAGCCAGTGAAGGTACAGTTTAATGAAGAGTTTCAGTACCTTTAACCACCAGCCTTGCTGTCACATCATTAAAAAAAAAAAAAAANTATTTAACTTACAGGGCAAAGGAACATGGCCTGTGGCTGTCATGTAGACAAAGCATGGGAGTGGTTGGGTCAGACACTACCTGATCTACAATAAACCTTATCAATGCAAAGTAGCATTAGTGGTTTGGATCAGGATGAGGCATGCTAAAATCTGATTTCCTCTTTTATTAAACTAAGGCCTGAGTGACTGGCAGGAGTGTTACTCTTATTCAGAAATTAAAAAGAAATAGCTGAGCATGGAGATATCACAAATCAATCTCTCCTGGATTCACATGTAAATAAGTAAAGATTTTTAAATAGTTATATTTGCTGTTGATATCTTCTGAACATGCCAAAAAGCCAGGCCAAAGAAACACAACTGACCTGTCACTATCTCATGAACCCAAGCTTACAGGTGGGCTGGTTAAACATGAGCAAGGCTGGTACCTCCTGCACTGACAGAGCTCTTCTGGAGCCTCAGAGGAGTGCCAGCCCCTCAAGAAACACAAAGACAAGCAACAAAGGTTGGGGGGGTGCTCTCTACCAGTTCAGTCTTATGAAAACTAAATAAAAACCATAGTCAGGAAATTTGAAATAGAAAGGAGAAACTTCAAGCTGTGATATTTCTAAATGAGTGTGTATTCATTTATCTCTCAAAATGCTTTCAGGGGTTTTTATAAAACAACAGTATTGTGATGTCAGTCCAGTCTTTAGAAAGTTTAGAACAAAAGAAGAGGGGGAAAAGATATTTCAAGTACTCACTCACTGTTTCACATGTCTGGCGCTTCCCAGATAAACATTATTTACACTTGAATACAGTATGTTATATTGTAAATCTATTTTATTAATCTATTTGAATCACTGGAGATACTTAGTGATGTCTTTGTTAATGTGGTTTTGTTTCAAAAATAATAGAAATGCTTAGTTTTGGAAAAGGAATTTTTCCCATGTTGCCCTGGAGAATGTAGGCAAGTTCAGGCTCAAAATATTATACTTATAAAGGGTTTTCTTGTCAATATAGAATAAACTGAGCTCATTCAAGTTCAAAAAGAAAAGGTGTAAGAAGGCATAATCACTTCAACTCAGAGACTGGATTGCCAGTATTGAAATAGGTGTGGATGGAGCAGGACAGGCAGAGAGTAAACACAGTGTAAAACTATGGGAGCTGAGGACACTGTCTGGTTTCATGGAGAGCAGCTTGATCTGCTGCTGACAGCATGGCTTTTTGGTTTCCATCTCTTTTTCATGCTTCCAAGTTTCACTTACCTGACACCTGCAAAGAGCTGGAAACAATTATGGAAGGAGGCCCAGCTGCTTCTTTGAGGTGTCAATGCTGGGGAATAAGGCATGGAAATAACAGTAGATATTCCCAGGCCTCAGGCATGCCAGGGAGAGAAGAGCTCCCAAGGCCATCACAAGGCCACAGCCAAAGAGGTCAGAGGAGAGGGGATGTAGGAAGCTGGGCATAAGATGCACCAAAGCAGGGCACAGGGTACCAGGGAGTTTGGAGTGGCAAAGAGAAAAACTATCACAACACAGTCAATGAGAATCAGCAGCAGAGAAGAAAAGAAAAATGAAAAATATCTCTGAGAGGCAGTTCTTTTTCTGTTTGCCAAATTAATTTTGCAATTAAGTCCCTAAGTGCTTTATTAGCCATTGTTTTTCCCATTAAGCAGTTTTAGCAGCCATGGGCATGCCATATAAATACAGTCAGGGAAAGCAGACAGCATCATCATGAACAGGAGGTTCAGTGTCTGTAAGGCACACTGTCACTATCAACTTTGTTATGCAAAACCACTTGATAACTGGTTTCCCATTTCCCCACCACAAACCTAATTTTTGAAATAGACAGAAGGAAAAACTTGCTGTTCACAGCAGCAAGGTAAGCTTAAAGCTCAGCAAGCTTAAAACTCCTGATCAGGCTCAGCTCATTTTCAAAGCTATCTGAAAATTACTTGTACCTTCTCATAGAAAAAACAACCATCTCCAAGCCCATGCAAAAAATTAAAAGTTTTTCCAGGATGCTATACAAACTCATACATTTAAACTGCTGACTAATTCAGGGCAGAACTGCCTGTAACTAACTGTACATGTTATAGCCCAAAGTGTGTTTCTTCATGCAAATTTATTTGAGCAGCTTCTCCTTTTTGTTAATTCATACAGCCTTTGCCTTCTAAGCTCCCATTTTTATGCTCCCAGTTTTTATGAAACCCTTGCAAAATTCTAGCTCTATACTTCTATCAGCACTGCAGTCCTAGTGAAATCAGTATGGCCACATCGAGTAGACAAAAGTCCACCTACTTCAAATTTCTTTCTCTGGCAGAGGCAAATAACAGATGCTCAGAAAACAGGTCAAAGAACAAGTACATCTGCTGACTGTTCTCAGGATACCTTCCCCACTTCCAGGAATCATCAGTCCAGGAACTTCTTGAACCAGGAGTGTCATCTGTCATGGTTAGGTTATTGGGTTTAATAGGTCCCTGAAGGACCTGTTTAAGGTGCTTAACCTGAGTCTTCACACTTATCATCCAATTGGCTAAACTCAATACCTCCCTTTTATAAGCTCCAATTTCCAAAGGAATGGAACTGCTTTATTATTTACTTTCCTTGTAGGAGCAATAAATAGCATCCAACACTATTCTAGAAGAAATTAATTTATGATGATGCCTAAAGCTGGATTGAAGTGTCATATTATTTTCAGCAATATTGCCCCATATTCCTGTATAAGAAATCTTGCAAGGCACTTGTCTGAAAACAGTACATGACAAATCTGCTTTAGGTATTTTCATACTCTGGAAGAACCCAGGAAACTTTCTATTGCTGTTCTATGATACCTAAGAGACCACCGGAGACTTACTGTCCCTGCAACTATTAAAAAAAATTTAAAAAAAAAGGTGTAATTGGGACAAATACCCAGTAATGTTTATGTGCACAAATATAGAGGAGAATCATGCCAGGGAAGGAATTATTTCAGTTAAAGCAACAGGACATATTGAACATCACTTTGCACATCTTTCTGAACAGATCTGGGCAGATGTTTGGAAAATCTGGGTAAGGGTGTATTTGGGTGTTTTTGGATGAATAGGAATAAGGACTGATAACCATGTCCCCTGCTGCTTTGAATGTCAAGAATAGTTTTGGTGATCAATTGGTGGAGGAAAAATGCCATTGCCACTTAAACCACAGCTAAGCAGACTGAAGTCCTGCTTCCTCTGAAACCTTTCACAGGTTCACCTTTGAAACCATTTTCTTTTTCCCCTGAGAATCTAAAACTGAAAAAAGCACATGAAATCCCTGTCTGGGGTACAGACACAGTCTCACCCTAATTTAAGCTCCTTCAAGTGATGAAGGCTTTGTCCCTGATCTCAAGAGTTCAGCTGGACTGCTCAGGTTCAAGCACGGTCGTCTGGGAGAACAGCAGCAATTCTCTCACTGACTTTGAAAGATGAGAACAGCTCATCACCTGTCACCACCTTCCTGATGACACTCAGCTTAAATATTGTATCCTAAATACACTGCATTCTGCTTATTGATCTTTGTGAGTCTCCTCAAAAAGCTGCTGCTTCTCATGAGGGCAATGAGTCCTTATCTCTGAAAAGGGAATGCAGCCAGCCAGTCCCAACAACTTACTAGGAATGAAAAGCACTTTCATTTAACAAACGGGGAAAGAACTTTGCTCTAGCAAGACTTTAAGAACAGATGAAATTTAATAGCCTCCTGCAACAAAACAGCATGTGACTCAGAGGCAGCGCCCCGGCTCTGCCTCAGCTGCTTACTTTCAGTTCCTCCTTAAGGAACTGTTTACATTAAATAAATGGAAATTTTAAAAAGGAAAGAAACCTGCCGTTTCAGATTAAAAGATGCGTCTAGGCAGAAGCATGCCTTCTGCAAGTCCACTTCTGCAAAGGGGTGAAGTGAAATACAGACGGAGGAGAGGAGCACTTTGCTGAGTCACGGTTACCGGGGTATCTCCAGCGCTGCCGCTGCGCTGATCATCGGCACCCGATACCCGGCAGCCGAGGGAGGGCACGGGGAGCGGCACGCAGCACAGCCTTACCAGTGCCACCAGTCAGTGTTCAAAGCACGTCTAAGGTGCTGGACTGGAGCTGTAAAATGGATCTGTGGGAATTCTGTATGAAGCAATGCAGTCAGACGAAAACAGCTTCCATCAGCTATCTACAGTGAAAAGGTATCACATGCCTAGTACATAAATGTGATTGAAAGCAAAACAGGAAGGAAAACAAAAGACCAAATCACCTCAAACAGAACCAAGCAGCTGCATTAAATAAATTTCAAATCCTCAAGTAGTCTGAAAGCCAGTCACAGCAGACCTAGCAGCTCTTGTAGCTTTGTTTAGAACTGGGCAAAACCACAACAGGCTCTCTGCACAAGCTGCACCTGAACACAGCACGAAGGGAGCTGCTAAATTCTTCTCCACTGAGTCATCTAAACAGAAAAGCCACCAGTGTGAAGTGCTTTCTAATGGAAATACCTACATCTGACATAAGAAATAATCAGAGATGAGCAAGGAGGACTTGCAAATACACAAGTACGAGAGGTAAGTGACTGAAAAGCAAAACTACTGAATAAACCACACCATTTAGAAATGGTTGCTGTTATATGGTGTATGAGGTGAGATGCCAGCAAGACTACAAGCTCTTTTAAGATTTTCTTATTCAGAAAAAATAAATATATCCTGATGCCTTACATATGCTTGAGGATTCAAACAAGCACAAAATTTCAACACAACACTTCAGAAGAGTAAAAAGTGCCATATGGCATGGAGACTACAGTTAGCAGTAGTGCTGGTGCTGGGACAGAGGTGTTCAGAGCACCCCATTTTCAGGAACACAAAGTCAGTGGGATGTTGTTGCCCACACCTTTACAGTTACATCTAAACTTAGGTATGCCTCTGCAGAATTACATGACTTATTCTCTTTTCCTTTCCCCAATATCTGGAGAACTTCCTTCATATATCTTTGTTTGCCCTGCTCATGGGCATGACACAGGACATGAAAGGTTTCTGCAGAACTGCATTTTGTATAAAACTATCTGCCAAAAATATGCTTCTCTTCCCTTTTTAGGTTCCTTTTTTAAAATTTGTGTTAACCATTGTTATCAAGATAGCCTTGAAAACATGAGTTGAACATTAGTACAAACAGTACAGTAATGTTACTCTGTAATCCATAAATGACATGTAGAGGACTAAGGTTCTCAGTAGATTTTTAGCACTGTAACTTAAAGCCAACTCAATTTTAAAAAGAACTTGTTAGAAGGCAATTAAAATCACATTTTACATGTCAATATTACTTAGTAAAGCACTACTGATGTTTTCAGCAAAATATTTCAGCAAAGCATTTCTCCAAAATATCTTCGTCAAAAGAATCTTCAATTCTTCACACATTGAGGGTGTCATAACTGCAAACCAGTGCAAACTGCAGAGCTGCAGCCACCACATCACCAGCCTGTGATCTTTGTGATGTCTGTTCATGGGCATGTCACTCAAATTTGGGCCAGTGCGAATACTGGTGGCAGGGGAGAGAGGAAGGTAGCTTCCATGTATTGTGTCATTTGGAAATGCTCAACTTCAAAGAATAAGTATCACCCAGCTAAGTCTGATCTTAAAAGTCCAATCATATCTATTGCTTTTAGTTAACCTTGCAGTGAGGGGGACTGGAAACAAATGAGGGCCAAGTCTCTTCCAATGCACCTGCCTGAGGGGGATGTGTTGTGTCAGCATTGGAAGATGAACAGGCTTTGAGCTGTTGCAGAAAGGTAAAAAGGTACTTCCAAGTGACCAGCTCAGGCTGCAGCTTTGCCTTCAGCACAGGTGAGATCACAGCTTTGCTGGAGCCACTTGGCTCTGTAAACCCAAGCCCAAACTTAACCACTAGGAAGTTACTAGGAAGGAGAGAAGCAGAGGACCTCTCCAAAACACAGATCCACAGCTCCACTCTTTGGCACTGGGAACTCTGTCCTGAAGGAGATGTGCGTTAAAACAAGTCCAGCAACCTGGAC
This sequence comes from Peucedramus taeniatus, assembly GCA_013400575.1. Classification (NCBI taxonomy): domain Eukaryota; kingdom Metazoa; phylum Chordata; class Aves; order Passeriformes; family Fringillidae; genus Peucedramus; species Peucedramus taeniatus. The sequence goes on from WBNO01004504.1 coordinate 643,340, forward strand.
TGCACTCAGACATTCGTGTTCCTTTGTAAGTGACAGGCTCTTCAGCACAGCTGGATCTGGCAAGAAACTTAATGGGCCTCTGGACAATAATCCTCTGTGGAACAAAAGGAAGTTCCAACAGGCTTAAAATCCCTTCTTCACCCTGCTCAAGTAAATGTTAACAGCTGGATGAGTGACCTGAACAGCCCATCTCACCCTAGCAGCCTCACATGATTGTTTTGGCTTTACCTTGTGACAAACAAAATGCTGTCACAGGATGAGTCAGACTTTGGACTTGGACAGGTCGAGAAGGACACCACTCTCTACAAGCTGATCTCATGCCAGAGTAGCACTTTTTTTCAATCAGTCTGCCTGTGTGCCTCTGTGAGCAAGCCTATATTCTAGACCAAAGAAGCTCAAGTAGATGATCAAGGCCACTGAGCTTGTACACTGGGTTGATCCTATGCTAAGAGACACTTGCCAAACCAGAGTTGTCCCTAAATTTGGGACTGAATGACATGTCACATGGCAGTGTACAAGTTAAAGCATTGCTCAAGATCATATGACCCATGTAATGGATAATCTGTCTTCAAATCACTTTACCAAGGAACTCAATTTTCACGAAGTTTCTAAACTGACCTTATTTTGATAGAATAAATACATCAGGGAACCTTTGAAGTTCTGATGTGCTTTTATCAAAAGGGACTTTTTGCAGTTCTTGCAATGCAGAACCAGTATTTAAGACAGAAAGGTCATCCTTCAGGACACCCCGGCTATGTCCCCTCTCCTTGGTATACCTGTGACAAGGCCAGAATCATTACTCGGTGCTGTCTTGGGAGGACAGTGCAGAGCTGTGTGCTCCCCGTGCTGGGGATGCCGTGTACAGCAGGGTGGGCAGAGGCGCTGTCTAAACTGCCCCACTGCGGGTCTGCACCAGCACAACCTTCCACGTGGAAATGCAGCAGGTGCCCCAGCAGCTGTTCAAACAGCGACAGGAGCCCTTTGACCCAGAGAGAGAGATCTATCTCTTCCTGGCAGTGCTGCCTTAATGGTTAGAATTCATTATATTAGAGGTCTTATCCAACCTACACAGCTTTACGATTCTACTAATGAGAGACCAGCTGGTGGCTAACAAATGTTGCTTTTACACACGCTGACAAGCGAGAGCACACGGAAGGGGAGCAGCTATAATAAAGCTGCTATAATAAAGCTATAATAAGCTATGTCAGCTGAGAGCGGAGCGCACGGCAGCACGGGGGAGCAGCACGCCGCGGGCTCCTCTTCGCCCAGGGACGGCCACTCGCCCGTGCGCAGGCTGAGCTCCAGGCCGGGGTCGCGGTGCTGAGCGAAGCCAGCGGTGCCGCTGACCACGCAGATCCTCGTTGTGTAAGCAGCCCGAGCACGCCGCGGGCCCGGGGAGCGCCGAGCGGCGGCGCGGCGCTGAAATCGCCAAGGTGCTGATGTGTCCTGACCTCTGGCAGCTGCCCCGCTCGTCCCCGGCGTGGGGACAAGCGCCGCGGCGGTGACACCCGCGGGCACGGGG
>WBNO01004504.1:644897-666934 GCA_013400575.1 Peucedramus taeniatus
GGGCGGGGGCGCAGCCGGGACCGCTGCGCTCCGGGACGGGGCTGGCGGAGCGTGTCCCCCGCGCATGGGGCTGTCACCGTGCCGGCTGCCGCTCGGGGGTTTCGCTTTCACCTCGTGAGCGCTTGCGATTTGTTATCTGGCGCAGGGTTTGAAGCCCAGACTCAGAAATGAGGAAGGTTCTGTGCGTGGAGCCCGTCATTTTCATCTACATTTTTGCGTCTTCCCTGACGAGCCCGCTGGTGCAGCAGTTCATCTACCGGCGGCTGTGGGAGCAGGAGTACAACTCCACTTTCGTGAGCGACAGCAATGTCAGTCACTGCGAGCAGAATAAGAGCAGCCCGGCTTATATCAAACAGAAGGCAAGTAGCGGGGGAGGAATAATAATTGTAAATAAACTTGCAGCCAGGAGGTGCTGCCTCCTGTTTTATAACCTTAACCTTTAATTCTCCGGAAAGCCTTAGTTTTGTAACCTGCTCTCACTTCACTGTCTCCTCGTTCTAATGTTGTGCTGTAGGTAGTGATAGTGCTTTAAAGACAAAGATTTGTCTCCAGGAAGATACTGAGAGAAATTCGTATTTTAGCGGGAGTTGAAAACCGCCTGAGAGAATGGGGACCAAATTAGCATTGGGCTGACATTACCGCGGGTACAACTGGAGGCTCCTCCTCCCACACCATTGTGTGTGTTGTGTTTGTGAGCCACCCGTTGTCTCTGTGCCTCCTACTGTTCTTTGTAACCATGTGAAGTTTAGCAAATGCCGTGTAATTTTAAGGAATAGGATCTAGCTTAAAATACATGTATTTCAGAGGAATTACAAGAACGAGGAACAGGGGAAATTAAAATAAAATTATTTTGTGGTTTTAAAACGTGGAAGAAAATTTAACTGATCTTTGCATGATCAAATGCAGTTGGTGGTTTGCCATTCAGAGTACTAGTCTGCCTTGTTGGAATACAAGGACATCAAGATGACAGGATCCCATGGTCAGTTACATTTTTAGCACTTTTCCATAGTTCAGTGTGCTGGATAGCTAGCTGTTGAATGGTACCTCTTCCATTGCACTTCCAGTGCAGTTTTAATGCTGCACTTAAGCAGAGGTAGCTGTGAGCTGCCAGCAGAGGAGATGGTCATTCTCCATTTCCTTTTGCCCTCTCACCCCATGAGTTGTATCTCGCAGTTCTTCAGCTACAGATTATGGTTTGGATTTGAGTGGGGCACTAATTCAACAGAAAGCTCATCTCTTGTTTGGGGGTTGTTGCTTTTTGAATGTTGGGATTTTTTTGTTCTGAAGCAATACACTGCTCTGGCACACTCAGTGGCCACGTGATTTCTGTGTCTAACATGGGAATAGCAGAGGGAACATATTTTCAGAAGAGGTGCAATAGAACTATGCTTGTCAACAACAACTGGCAGTTGGGGTGGATTAAGTGAAAGATGAAACCACTGTAGGGTCAGAAAAGTAAATTAGTCACTGTATAAATGACACAGAAGTTGGGGTTACAGAAAAAGTCAGCTGACATTCCCTTACACTGCTGAAAAGGTGGCACGTGATAATTTTTGCTCACGTCCCATATCTGAATCTCTAATGCGCTGCATATGTGCAAGACTGAACGCCTGAGCTTATCTGCCTCATTTGCCTTGTGGTCCAACATGGCTTCTGGGCTGACCCATGGAGATAATTACCAGTTATTGTCAGAGTAATGCTTGAATGTTACTCCCCAAAAGTGTTTTCTTTAGTATTAGCTCCCCATTTGATGCTGTGTCTGGCCATTTTCTCTAAGCATACAATTCTAATTGCAGAGCTCATCAAAAAATCGACATTTCAAATACATCTTTGCATTTTGCAATCCCCTCAAATTCAACCTGTTTTTCAAATTGTTGTCATGTATGGTTCAAGATATAAGACTTCATATTTCTTTTCTCAAAACACTGAAGCAGAGTGCTTAATTTCAGCTGAAGTTTAGATAGCGTCTCTGATGTGATGACATATTCACACTTTAGAGGTCTTTTGTTTACAAATTATAGTTAATTTGATATTTGAGAACATGAGTCCTTCAAGACAGCAGTTGAATAATGGCCAACAGAACTTCTTCATTTCCCTTTCCTGCCAAATTTCCGTTCCCTGCATTTCAGTGATTGCCAGTAGGGCATGAGCTTTTGAACAATTACACTCTTGTCTGGATGCCTTGCTGCATTTTTATACCACACTAGTTACCATAGTGTAACAATGTAAGTGCTCTAAACACGCATTAATTTAAGTGCAAATGGGCCTCTGTGCTGAGTTATGGTCCTGTGTAGGGACCAAAGAGTATATCTAGTAACTTAATTCCTTTCACAAGGAAGTGTGAAGTAGGTGTTCCAGATTTTCCAAGACCTTCCTAACTGAATTAGGTTTACAGATGTTGTAACTGTTGCTGTAAGGCCCTGTTTGGCATTAATGTTTGAAAGAACATCTCTCTTAACAGTTATTATAAGTCCTTATGTTCTGAGAATGAAGAAGCTTTATGCCAATCTCACCTATTTCAAAGCAAAATGTAAAAGGAAATTGAAGACAAAAATCACTTGGAGCCTGCATAAAAAGTAGAATATAATTCAAAACGGTTGGTCTTTGCAGAATTTAGATAACTTATTTTTTACAATTTGAAAAAAACAGTCATCTTATAATAAAGTGAGTTTAAAGGTAATTTGAATATAAACTGAAGCATTCTGATCACCGACTTGGATAATCCTTTTTTTTAATAGCTCAGAAAGAGCTATATTACCAATCATTAAACATTATCATCCCATTGATTTATTTTCTACTCCGTTAATTTCCCCTTGCTACTCAGTAATATTTTATCTTATGAGCCTGTGAGTTTATCATGTCCTTTACATTGTTCAGTCTCAGGTGCTGCACTTTTCATTTAATCCTTATATAAGTTACTTGCTTCTTCATTTTCGTTCTCTTAATTTTGAAATAGGTGATTAAAATATCTATTTCTGTCCACTGTGAGTAATTTTTCAGAGTAGAGTGAATTTACAGATTAAAAAACTAGACCTTTCTCTTCAAATATATGTAGTTCGATTGACTGTTTAATGGAGTTGTGTGATTTTAAAGTAACTGAAGGTTTGACCTATCATTTTCTATGTTCTTTTCCTCTGGCTTTATAAAACCATAGAGTGAACAGTTGCATGCCTTACACTCTAAATGGATTTTTCATGTACTTATGTCTGTAGTCTTCTTTTCAGTAGACATCAAGTTTTTTATCTCAGCAAGTTCATGGTCACGTGTGGTACCTGGATGTGTAAACATGTTTTTTGTGTTGCACAACTTAAGGACACCCAAGTTTTGGGCTTTTTCATTCTTTCAGTTTTACACCTCGTTATGGTCTGGCAATAATCTTTGTATTATGTGGTTAATGTGGGTTGAGATTATACACATTAACATTTAATTTTATTTTTAATGTAATACCATTTGTTTGATGCTTATGTCTTTGAACAAGACATTCCTAGTAAAGAAACAATTTCTTCGACTATAGAGTTCTCTTTGCCAGCAGCAGAGGAGTTAAAGATCAGAATAATGTTTTCCACCTCAGTTTGTTCAGTCTTCATGGTTTTGACCCTTCCAGGGTGACAACACTGTTGGCCAGTTACCAGGATGTCATGAATGCTAAGGCAGACAGTATAAGGGAAGGGAGCAAAAGACTTTGGAGTGCCGGGGATCTTGAAGGCTTTCCTTGAGAACCTCAGGATCAAGTGAATTTTTCTCTTGTAATAAAACCTAGTATCTTGTAAGCAAAGGAAGAGATTAAATGAGAAACTCATGGTCTCTGTCTGTAAACATAAACATGAATTTATAAAGCATTTAGCAGCTTTTAAAATTGTCCAAAGTAGATTCCTGTAAATTTTAGGGGTTTTTCATCATTTTGGATGCTACTCAGTCAGGATTATGTTAGCTACAAAGGAGAGGCTGAAACGTGGCTTGAATACAGGCTGAGAACAGTGTGGGCAGACTTGCAGAAGTGTACCTGCTGCTGATTGAAGAGCACAATGCTTGCCCAAGTCAGTGTTATACCTCAGAAAACTCCAAGAAGACTTTCAGCATGACTTTACTCTCTGCATCTGAAACTTTATCTTAGCTAGTATAAAGGATTTGTATGAATAAAGTTGCTTCCTTATCCCCTGCTCTCTGATCAGGTGGTTGTCTTTGAAGGGGCTGTTGTGGCTGCTCTTGTCAGGTCTGCATCTATGCATTAAAAACAAAATCTGAATTAGCTTGATGAGTGTCCTTTAGCAGCTGGCTTCATAACAATTTAATTTTTTTAAATTAAACATTCTTTAGTTCTTTTTTTTTCTGCAGCCATTCCTGCTCTGTTAAATTGTTGTTTTCCAGTTACATTTTATTTTTATACTTCTGCTAGAAAGGACTCTGAAATTTTCCCCATAATGGGTGTTTACAGTTTATTGTTATAGTGTTAGCTGCTGTTCCTTATGTGAATACCTGCTGTGGTGTATCTGTAGAGGCATCACTGATTTTGACAATTTCTGAATCCAGAGCTTTACAGTGTTTGCAAAATCCATTAATTCCCATACCTGTGAGTCAGTACAATATTGAAAGCTGTATTTCACATTTTTGGTTGTTACTATTGTTTGTAGTAGTAGTAAGATTGTAGAATGGGATGTCAGAGGAAATTATGATCTGTTTCCTTGCATAGTGTGCTCTAGTCCATTAATTGTTCTTTGTAACCCCCTCAGTAGAATTATTTGGGAGGAAAAATGATCTTCTATGAGGAGGGAGCATGGGGTGTGTTCCTTACTACTGATTTCTGAGTAGTATTAAAAAAGCCCAGTGCTCTTTTGCCATACCCTGTATTGAAGGAGACACTTGCAGTTAAAGATACTTACAGCTCTTGTGAGTGCATGTTCAAAAGGATTGCTCTCTTGTCTGCATTGAATCTTCTCTGCCAACAGTACTAGTAAGACTGTGTCTTAAGCTTTAAGTTTAGGGTTAAAATGTAATAAGGAATGCTTGAGGAATACTGAAGATCAAATTATGAAAGTCTGAATATACAATGTATTTTATTATAGCCTAGTATATAATAATGTCATATAATCTTATAAAACTGCATTGCATGTATTATGTTTTATAATAGTATAATTTACAATCTATAAACACGTACAGTGATATTCATTATATTGCATACTAATAATTATGTATGTAATATTGTGACTGATGTTTTTTCCTAATTTATTATAGTATTTACAATTATTTTTATTTTCTCTTTGCAGGAAGTTCAAGAAAAAGCCTCTGTATTTACTATGCAGTTGGACTTAACTAGAGCCATTCCCAGCCTTATAGTTGCCTTTGTCATTGTAGCTAATGGGGATCGCCAGGGACACAAAAGGTCTTTAGTTTTACCATCAATGGGAGCTTTGATTTCTGGTATTAGCTTCACTGCAATATCATATTTTTCCTTGTCACTCTCTGTCCTATTTGCAGTCGCATTTATTACTGGACTGTTTGGGAGTATAGCAACTTTCCTTGGAGGAGGCTTTGCTTACATAGCAGAGGAGTGTCATGATGAGAAGCAGAAAACAACACGAATAGCTGTAGTGGATTTGATTTTTGGAGTAGTATCTGGATTGGCAGGACTGTCATCTGGCTACTTTCTAAGAGGAATAGGCTTTGCATGGACATTTGTGATAGCATCACTGCTCCATGTCATTAATATCATCTATATTGTATTTTTTCTGGAAAACACTGTAGGTGTATCTCAATTCCAGCATGAAGCACCAGTATCCTGGAAAGAACTTCTTAGGGAGACATTTTCTGGAGTGTACATGCTTTTCCAAACTGCCCCTTATAAAAAGAGAATTTTAATAATTGTGTTACTTTTTACATTTATGACTTATTTGTTTACTGTGCTGGGTGGGACTTCACTTTTTACACTGTATGAACTGGATGAGCCACTCTGCTGGAATGAAGTATACATTGGATATGGAGCAGCTGCATCCACTTCTATCTCACTGACCAGCTTTTTAGGAGTTTACTTACTTTCCAAATGTCTCAAAGACATTTATATTGTCTTTATTGGGATGTTTTCTTACATTGGAGGAATGATCATGGCTGCCTTTGCCAAAACTACTCTGCTCATGTTTTTAGGTGAGTTCAGAATCAGTTGTTCCATGGTCAACAATGTATATGAAAATACTGCTGTGTTACTGTAGCGAATGCAGTTGTTGGATATTGAACGTGCCACCTTGAAAGGCTCATAGAGAGGTAAAATATAAATGGTTGATCAGAATGATCTAGGATTTGATTAAAGATGAACTGTGTGGAGAAACAATGGAATTACTTGCTTATTATTTTAGTGCTGTAGAAATATATTTAATAATTTCTCTGTTCTTGGAGAATTGTGTCTCAGTGCACATCTAGTTTGACTTTTCTGTTGCCTTTTACTATTTGGGGAACTAAGNTAAGTATATGACTAATGCAGTTGCAATATATTTGTAAATTCCTGGATTTTAATTACTTCAATGTCTCATGGCTGCTTTACAGTGAGAGTGCCATCTTTGTTCTGCTTTATGCCTATTCCTGTTCTCCGATCCATGCTCTCAAAAGTGGTTCTCCCAGGTGAACAGGGTAAGTAGAATTGGTTTTAAACAATAAAATAATATGGTGCTTCAAAACAGAGATGCACAAAGATTACCTTTAAACAAACAGATCTGTATTGGTACTTTTAGATTGCTTTTCTTTCAAGTTCTGTATAATAGGAGCATGTGTCTTGACATTAACGGTTTCTGGTTCTGAATTAAATAGAAACAACACTGTGTTAAAAACTACTGTCAAACAAAATACTGTTCTTAAATTAAAGACTGTGGGGAACTTGAAGCAGAAGAATGCCCAAGATTTATATAAGTGTGATTTCACAAGGGCTTCTACTCTCACAAGATTTTGGCATGCAGAGAAAGATATGTTTCTGTTATTTAGTCAATTTCTCACTTACTAATTTTAAAAGGTAAGCAGTAAGTAGTCAATCTTCATAGCACTTGGAAACAATTAGACTTGTACCCTCAGTTTTGGAGCAGGAACCCAACCTCAGGCCTGTGGCTTCTAAACATGTCTCAAGAAATGTAACATAATACTTCTCAAAGTTATTTCCTTGTGGAACACAGAAAAAAGCATGCCAAACTTCAAAATATGGCTCTAATGTCCCATATTTTGCTTTTGGGGAGTGTGTATTTTCTAGATTTTGGGAAACATATACTTTGTAGAAGCATTTTCCTGAGTTGCTTTGTTTTATTTTTTAAAAGATTAATCTTCGTACACTAAAACAAAGATCTCTTTGTGCTAAAATGCACCTCTGGTATTGAGTTTCTTGGCATTCTTCAGGGCTTTGGCTACTTGAGTAGTTTGATGCAGCAATCAGGTTGCCTCTTGTCATCCTTTTCTGCTTACCTAGTGTGATTTTGGTTATGGTCCTGTGACTATGAATGCAGCTCGGCAAAATGTGTTCAACAAGACACTTACAGGATAGACTGCCACCCCAAAGGATAGTTCAGTCCAAAAAATGTTGTTTGTTTCTTTCCAAAAATGAGAAGGCAGTGATTTTAAGCTGAATCAGCAGTCTTTGTTGAATCAGTCTTTTCCACATATGAGAGTGAAGGTTAGAGAAGGAAGAGACAAGAAAGGGAAAAGTAAGAATGAAGAAAGAACTGGAAGGGGTAAAGGATGGAGATGTGCACAACAGGGTTAATGAGGATAACAGGTTAAATTTCATGTGATAAGCAAATGCAAGAAAGTAGGCATGGTGAAAGAATAATAGTAAGGAAAAATAGTTTCCATCAACAAAATGTGTTATTTGTTGGTTTTTGTTCATTTAAAACAACTAGCATTTTGTAGAAGTTGCTACAGATGACACTTTCATAGCAAAGTATGATTGTCTAGTGCTTGTAACTTGCATACTTGCAAAAAATACTGTCAACAGATACATCTTTTGAAACATGTTTAAAAACTTCAGTGCTTTGAAGAGGTTTTGTTTTGATTTGTTTGTAATTTGCCCATTTATTTTTGACAGGTGCTGTGTTTGCTTGTATTGCCTGTTTAGAAGTTGTGACCGGCACAATGTCAATCTCAATTTTTAATATTCTCTATGCAACTACTGTTGCATGGTTTTCAGGCTTTAGCTTCCTCCTATCGGCAGGCCTCTGTCTAATTCCACTGTCTGTCCTGTGGTAAGTATGGATCAGGAGGGTTCTTCTGTCTGCCTTGGCCAGTAATTTCTGTTTTGACATGAATTGAAGCTGAATAGTTCAGTGCAGTAGTTCTCAGACTTTGCTAGTGTGCTGCAGTGGCTCTAGCTTCACATCTTTTCCCCGATCCAGGTACCTTCCCTCAGCTCCTTGCTGTGAGTTTTCCCCAAACTGAAGCCTATCCTGAATGTACTGCCAGTGGGATACACCATACCCTTGATTGCACATGTGACTTCCCTTGGTTTGAGACTTTTATATGGTCTTTCTTCCAGGAAAGCCTTTCCCACAGGTCACGTGAAAGGCATGAGCTTAATTTTGCAATCTGAGCTCTTCTAGATGCTAATGAAGGTTATAAACATGACAGTCACCCACTGGGTTTAATGGAAAGCTATCTGTCCTGCTCTTTGGTCATGGGTACCTTGTGACCCAGTGTCATTAAAATCTGTAAAAGATTTTAAAGCCCAAAAGAATAAACCTCTAAACATGTTTAAAAAATAGGCATCCATAGCAGTTGTGTCTAATCATATCTAGTGACCATCTAGTAATACGTATAGTGAAATACCATTAATGAGTACTCATAAAGCAAAGATCACTTTACATTATTTCCAGTATAAATTACTTATTTTTAGGATGCTGAAACAAAAATCTAAATGACAGAAGAATCAATTTTCATTAGATAGATTTGCAGTTGGAGGAGATGTTTTTCTTAAGAGGGTGGCACTCTGGCTGGAGACTTGTATATTTTTTCCTAATACTTAGCTTTCACCTTGGTCACCTTTTATCTCTGCATCAGTTGCATCTTAAGATTTAAATAGGGAGTGATAATGCTGTAGATTTAGAACATTTTCCATAATTTCAAGTCTATTCCTGCTTCATTATAATTATTTACAGTCTTTACAGAGAAGCTATACTAATGGTAATTTAAGGTAGTGATGGGTCTTAGACCTGAGGGAATTGAAGCAAAGGGGTCTCGCATGTGAGAATACTTTCCAGTAAAGTAATAAAATAATTGAGAAATTCAGTTACATTAACAAAGGCATAGTAAGTACTTGTTCTATTAAATATTATCTTCAGTTTAAGTAGAGAAAAGTGTCTATTAAGAAAGCAAACTCTACTGCAGAAAAAGAAACATATTTACCATCAGTCCATCGTGCAATCAGTACTGTAGTATGTCATCACCATAAATTTCTCAAAGTTATATTTCTTTACCTTCTGTCATTAGTTTCAGATATCTGACCCTTTGAATACCCTTTCTCTGCACCCTTCTTTTCAGTGTCATGCAGTGTTGTAGTTGGAGAGCAGAAAAGGTAGATGTCCCAGTCTGTAACAGGCAGAGTAGTTTAAAACTGTACTCAAAGGCAGCAGTAATGATATTGTCTGACTTGTGTAATTAGGGCAAATAGTGTCACTGCTTTTGTTTACTAAGACACATTTGTGCCACAGAGGATGGCTGCAAAGAGCTATCCTGTGTGTTTTTTGGTGCTGAATCAGCATGCTATACTGAACTATCTCAGCTAAAGATACCTGTCTTATCTTTGTCTTACAGCTGGCTTCTGTGCAGAAGCTGGAATGGGGAGGACTTGGCTCTGCTGGTACCTGAAGAAGTATCCAGCTTAGAGAGTGCTGATAGTTGAACAAAGGATCCACATACACGGGATTTCTAATCTGACATGCAGTGGCAGAGATAGTTATGTCACACAGAAACCACAGAGATAACACAACAGTCTCCAAGTGGCCCTGCAGCAATAAGCACTAAATTGGTACCACCCAATACCCAGTCTCTTTTTAGCACTTGACTAAAGCAAGCTCTTAACTATGGAAATAGGCTGACAATTGAGATTAATGCTGCTTCAGCATGAAGGAAAAAATAAGGTAGGATCATACTTTTTCCACTTACCCTTTCTCAAGTTTGAGAACGTCAGCTGTGGATTGTGATACATCTTGTATCACTCTAAGTTGGGTGACAAAGATAAGCTTAGCAACCCAGAGGATGCTGGCAATTCTGCTGAAGCCATTGCAGCTTGTGCCAGCTGAGGATGTGGTCCACTGTGTACATCTTGAAAGGCCTGTCTTAACAGTGAAGCCCCCAAACTGTCTAAAATTACTAAACTAAAAAATAGGTTTTTTCAGAAAGCAAACTGGAGGCAGTACTTACACCTGCCATAAGTATACTTACTGTTCTGCAGCTAGCAGAGTGTGTAAGTTTAACATAAAGACATGTGGACCTTGTGTGTGACTTAGTTCCTGAAATGGATTTTCACACAGAACTGTCAGAAAATTTCCATCCTGCAAAGTGTGAAGTTCAGCCTAAACCTACATTTTGCAGAGGCCATATTGCACATTTATCATTTTCCACTATTAAGGACTGTGTACAGACATCTCTGTTTTGTCCCAGAGATACTTCTTGTTTTCTAGTTAAGTTGGCACTTAGCTTAAACGTTTATTTTAGCAAAAAGCTGTGACAGCATTTCTTATCTGTAGATCTTTATTTTTTTAACAACCCTGAAATGAGGTGGCAAAATCAGAATCGTGAATCTAATCATCTTGCAACAAATGCAGCATAATTTATGAACATCTGAACAGCACTTCTGATCTTCAGAGCACTTTACAAATGCTATTCAAAACATCCTTCCATGATAGATGCTATCCTCTCTGTTGCATATAGAGATATTAACAGAGAGGACAAGTGACATGCCCAGGGCCCCAGTGCAAACTAGTGAGACTGCCAAACCTAGGAATCAGTTTCAGCACTGACTCCTCACCTTTTCCCTTAACATCTTTAAGTAGAAATCATCCTGAGTATTATGTTCTGGAATGCACAGCACAGCAGAAGTGTGAATATAGCACCATATTAAAGACCACTCCCATCTGTTGATTTTGTTAAAGAGTTTGACAGCCAGTACTGTTCTGATCTCTCAAAACTGTGTGTGACTCTTTTCCCCCAAAACAGATTAGGTAGAAAAAGCAAAACAATGTAAAGGGGTTGCCATTTAGAGAACAAAACCGCTAGGAAAGCAACCACAGTGACTTCACATGCACACAGCATAGGATAAAAATGCAGACAGACATAGCATGTGCTGTATAATCGATGAGCTGCTTACAGCCACTGATACCCATCCTATGAACAGAGACTCCTGCAGAACTTTCCAGTGGTACTCCACCAAAAAATAGTAATACCAAATCATGATGATACTTTTACAGATCCTTTATAACTGAATTATTGCATTCTTTCCAAGTTACATATCATGATCACAGAGAAGCCTGGAAGAAGGTTCAAATAAGTTAAAGGGAGAGCTTACAATATCCAGGAGACCACTATCTGCTTATCACAAGTGAAAACAGGGCCATTTATCCAGGCCAGAGGGAATGTGCTAACAGCTCTAGCCAGCTCTTACACTTCTGTCCTGAACTCCCAAGACTGATGTTGGCAATTAAAGATCATTAGCTTTCTCTCAGTAGTTTAGACAAGAGCCAGAAAATAAAACTGCTTAATGCTTTTGAGGTGCCCGAGCTACTGCCAACTTATTGGAAACATGAGCTGAGTTCTACAATAACCAGTGGGTCCAAAACATAATGAGTACTTGTAGAGAGATTAAGAAAACACTGATGTAAAGGATTTTAGCACAAACATTACATTGTCTTCGTTGCCTCTTCATTATGCAGTTATGTAAGGCTTTATGAAATTAACTATTTCACACAAAACTGCCTGGAAATAAAGCAAATGCAGAAGGCATATGTACCTTCACTTGCTCTTCTTCAGCCAACACCTCTTCTAGCACTTGGAAGCTCACAAAGCGAGCCACTTCCACAGTGGTGCTGTGGCAGTCCAACTGAGGACGAGCACGCACACCTCAGGAATGGCTTTGGTGTGATTTGATTTAACTGCACAAAGTATGTGCTGTTTGCAGAGTATTTCTGGTAGACGGAGCATTTAGAACGGGCTATAAATTTAGGCCAAAACACATGGAGGATATGAACTGTGTTTTTAAAATGCCTCGCATGGTGCAAGGTGAGGAACCAAGTACTAATATGCATCAGATGATTAAAATCTTTTAAGAATCTTCTACGTTTATAATAATTTCTTTATTTGTGTATAAATACAAATTATTTTGACATAATAATAAAGTTTGGTTTTTTAAACTCTGTTTTATGTTTAGTTCTTGTGCTTTTAAATTTTGTTTTGACAAATGGCTAATGGTATGACTGACAGAGGATTGTTGGTGTAAACAGGAGCGGCACTATGGTATCATCTATTTTTATGATCGTAACACCAACAGCAGAGCAGGAAGATGTGCTTTTGCTTCCCTCCTGTGCCTGGGGAGAGGAAAGGATGCTGTCCAGAACACTGGCACCAAGAGGAGGTGGCGAGTTGCAGAATAGGGACAGCACTGCCACCTGCAAGAAGTCATTGTGTTGCACATGCCAGAGCAGCACAGCTGGAAGTGCCTTCCTCCCCTTACCCAGGCCAGATCTGTCCCAGCTCCACTGCCCAGCACACCCCACTTAGCTGCCTCCGTGGGTTGCTCCGTGCAGCACCTGCTTTACAGAATGAGGCTTGTACAAAATGGGAAGAATGGGCTGGGGCAGGAAGCCCAGTCCACAGCCCAACCCCCTGTAGCACTGAGAAAATGTAACCCTTCCTTTTTACCTCAAAAGCTTTTTGCCTCAGTCCTGCTTGACTCCCATTTCTCTATTAACAGCAAAATTCTCACACGGGCCTCTTACACATACTATTTGCTTTCCAGCCTAGCTAACCCCTAGGATTAGCTTCCTTACAGACATAATGAACAATGCAACTTCCTGGCTCTGAATATGGCTTGATCTCACCCAAGATTATTACAAAGTATACTAATCATTGAACAAAACCACAGAGAAATTGCACGCAGCCTCCTAATCTGCTTCTGGTTTTACACTGCACTAATGAGAAACTCTAGTAAATTATTTGTCTTAATGTAGTTTTGCTCAGATGCAACAGCATCCATCTTTCAGCCGACACTAGGAAAGGCCAACCAGCTCAATACAGCGAAGTGGGGAGCTGTAAGGTACCAGCGTCTGATTGTTTGATGGCTCCCCGTTTTCTTGAACAGTGCGGGTAAGATGGCAGATCTCCTAAAAATCCATGCCAGCACCTTTAACTTGTCCCAGACCTGGCAATGTAATCCCTCAGATTTTCTGGCCTGAACCTTGAGCAGTACAAAGCCTGCTGAACCCCAAGCTTGCTTCATAACAACAGTTTAGTTTTGCTTTACACACAACTGCAGAGGAACTCGTCAATTATAAACAAGCAGCCAACTCTGATATTTAATAAAGACTATCAGCTCATGGAGGAGGACAGCTGTAAAAAACAAAAATGTGAGTAGGTCTACACTTGCATGTTCAATTTATTAGTCCTCTCTTTAACAACCCTAAGGGAAAAAACCCAACAAATTAAACAGCTTGTACTGCATAGCACAGCCTCTAATCTCTACAAGTCTTAAATGACAGAAAATTTTAGAAACTTCATTTCTTAAATGAAACAAGTTTAAATATAAAACCAAATAAGATCACCACTAAAGTGAGTCATACTATCATCTTAATGTTTCCAAAATGCTGCAATGTTTTGCATATAAAAGCACTATAAAATTTACAGGACAGAAGCTAGAGGCTTTGGCCCAAACTGATAGGGATTTTGTAGTAGCTATAAACCCACTGAAAAGCATAAGGGAGGTTTGCAGTTGTGGAAAAAGGTTTATAGCAACATTCCTATAATGTTATAATTAAAAGTAAAATTATCTACAACAGAACACTAAATACATTTAACCAAGCCATTAAAACTTGCTGAATAAAGACAGTTTCTCTTTTAGAAATACTCTTTCAAGTTCTTCCTATCCGACAACAGATAACATTTTTTGAACCAGACTTTTTTCCTGATATGCCACCCTGTATTAGCTGCCTTGCAGGATTGATATAACATATACACATGTATGACAACAGAAATAGTTGATACAACCCTGAATTTAATAAATACAACCACTTAGGCACACAAAAACCCTTCCAGTGGTCTGCTCCTTTAAAAGGTGTATTCAAATATAAATCTCTCATTCTTCCTTAATTAAGACCTGATTTTTGTAAACCCACAAATAATTATTTCTGCATTTGTACCACCATATCTTCATGTTCTTACTGCAGCAGCTTTATTAGGTACTTTCATAATTCTGCATTCTTTCTCAATACTAAAATACCTAGACCTAGGAGCGCTCTTTTGGATTATGTTCAAACAGATTTTAAAACATCTCTTCAAACCCCAAGTGGAACTTGCTTCTACTTTCAGAAACCAAAATACCCTCTTCAGGGACACACATGAAAAAATCTAGACCGTTAACTCCACTCTTAGAGCAATACTTTCAATTCTACACAAAAGCTTAATAGCTCACTCATAAACAGCTGTCAAGAGAAGGATACAATGTATGTAACTGGCAATGCCAAAGTTAAAAACCTTTAA
The DNA here is from genome assembly GCA_013400575.1 of Peucedramus taeniatus. Lineage (NCBI taxonomy): Eukaryota > Metazoa > Chordata > Aves > Passeriformes > Fringillidae > Peucedramus > Peucedramus taeniatus. The sequence continues at coordinate 659,607 of WBNO01004504.1, forward strand.
AGATACTGCAATAAAAGGGACAACACTGGGTCATGGATAAGAGATTCCTGATTTAGGATAAAATATATTTTGAAACGCAACAGCATTTATAGCAAACTTTTATTCAATAGTTTAAAAAGTGTATGGAAATTTCCATGAACAAGGAGTTATGCAACAGAAAATACCTTCCTCTTCCCCCATTAAATGCATTTACCACAGTAGTCAGTTTTAAAATGCCTGGGTATTTTTGAATTTCTTGTATACATATATAGCATTTCCATATTTAAGAAGCTATTGTCCTGAGCAGTTTATGAAAAGGCATTATTTGAACTACCTAGTTACAGGACATTTGTATGATTGATAACAAGCACAGAACAATTTAGAGACATTGAACATTTAATGTGCCTTTTCATTAAGGAAGGCAAGTGATAACTAGGTCTGCTTGCTTAACACTGTGAGTGTCAATTTAGTACCATGTACTTAGATCTGCGCTAGAAAGACACACACAAAACGTTTTTGTGAAGTATATTTTGTTACAATAAACCGAGCTTGTGCTCCATCATCATGTGTGGTTCTCCCATAACCTCACTCTGGGAAGGATCTGAAAAAAGAAAAGTTGACAGCATGAGGCCTTTACCAAGCTACAAAGACCAACAACAACCAATGAAGGTGAACATATATTTTCATTATAATGCTTAGTGCAACAGATACTTGACTGATTCTTGACAATGTGGCAGAGTGCAGATCTGTAACTCAGAAGCCTCTATCCAAAGCACTCATCAGAGAACAAACACATATATTGTGGAACAGCTTGTCATAAGGACACATACGCATTTAAAGTAAAATCAACCAGTTCTGCATAAGCACAGACTCCAATTGCCTGAATCTCAAAGGGATTACACTACAAGTTTAGTGTTTGAGAAAACTCAAGTCTGACTGAAGTTTTTCTCCATAATTGCCCTACACCTCTTTCCAACACAACTTCTCTGCACAACAGGAGCTCATAATCCTCCCTTCTGTTAGTTGGGACAAACCCCTGGTTTCTCTTCTCCACCCAGCTGCCTAGCTTCACAGAAATTCTACACCCGTAAATATCTCTGAGACTTCCTCCATTCTGTAAAGTACGGTTGACATTAACCACTGTACTCAAAGGATACCAAGGAATGTGCAGAGGATACAAGAGGGACCAATACTAACAGTATGGACTTCTTTTCTACACAAAAAATTAAAACTTAAAAAAAACCAAAAAAAACCACAAACAAACAAACAAAATACAGCAAAAAAAAAAAAACCAAATACAACCCCCCCCACAAAAAACAAACCCAAAAGAAAAACAACAACAACAGAAAAAAAAAACCAAACCAAAACAAAAACAATAAAAAAACAACAACAAAAAAAAAAAAAACCAACAAAAACAAACAAACAAACAAAAAAAAAAAAAAAAAAAAAAAAAAAAAAAAAAAAAAAAAAAAACAACAACACACCAAACCCAGGGCAGGCACACATGTTGTGACTGTTTGGAAGAAATACACTTTTCTTTACAGGTGCATCAATCATGTTTTCCTTCCATAAATAACACATATAAATGCCTCTGATAACTTCAGAGATAGCAAAAATACCGAGTCCACTTCCTGATAAATAAAGCCTTACCAAAACCACTTGTAACCCACTCACTCCTCAGCACTCTATAGAAATCTAACAGTTTGTTGTGAGCAATGTTAAATAACCAAATTTCTACAAATTATATTTGACACTGCTCTACCCGAGGGACCACAATAGCCCAAGATTCCTTTCCCTGGTCCCCGTGTATCCATCTCAGAAAATAACCCCAGATTTACACCATGCCTTCTAGATTCAGATTTGTTCCTCCATTATTTCCAGCTTCCTACCTCCCCAGCTATTTCCATTCTCCAACCCAGCTTCAAAATATTCTCTGCCTCCTTCCATGTCCTTAAATACAAGCTAGAAATAATTTGTTCAAAAGCCATTTTTCCAGGTTTATTCTATTCCACACACACTAATAGTCAGCAGGCTACCAGGCAACTGCAGCCTGTTGAGTTCATTTGAGGGAGCCTTTCCCCGGCTGTTTCATTAGTTCTGTAACTCTTCTGTAACATTTTCTCCTTAATTACAAAACATAAAAAACTTTGTAACCTCTGATTGACAAAACGTGCACAAGTACTTTGAAAGTTTCTGAGGAAAGAGGCATACAACCTACATGCATAATCTACTCCTTTAGAAACCCAGCCTACAAGCAAATTCTGTCTTGCTCAATATTTCGGAGTAATTTCCACATAACTTACAGCTAAATCACATTTATTTCTCCTTCCCCAGTGCTTCTTTGCTTCTAAGATTTAATGCTGTTCTTTGCATTTTGGGAGTTTAATCCTCTTGCTCAGTAGAGGCAAAGAACTTCACAGCTCCCATATTTTACCTTTAAATGTTTCCATAATACTAAAGCCAGAATGTATTTACCATTAAGGATATCCTCAAAACCAATGCATTCATCATTTCCCCTCAAAATATCCATTGCCATGTTTGAGCTGTGAAGAAATGGTAGACGCTGGACCTGTAAAAAGAGTTCAAGCAAGAGTTCAAGTCTCTGCAAGTCTGAAATAGAAAGGGTTCATATTTGGATTTCTCAGTCTGAAGTGACATAGAAAAGTCAACAGGCAAAAAAATCAACACTGGAATAACAGAACTACTGGCACACAAAGACACACAAACCATCTTCTTTTGGTTATTTGTTTGAAAAGAACAGCCTTCTAACAGATTTTTAGTTTTCGCTGCAGTGTAGGTAGTACAGCAAATACTGCACTTTAAAAAAATAACTAAGTGCTTTCTGTCTACTTTGTAAAGCTCCTCTCACATAAAGCTGGGGAGGTTCACTGCAAATCTCCAGACCCTGAGGTCAGTACCGGGCAACTGATGTATACTGCAGAGTTTGGGAACTACATTCTAAGCCTCCTACATCTCTGACATAGGTCAGGAATGCAAGTGAAAGAACTGTATTGACTTTCACGTTCAAACATAATCCTCCTTTTAATTAGTCTAAATCATAATTATGTCTCTGATCTCAACCAATTCTTAAGCTTCAAGTCCACTCCCAGTTACTTTCAACAGTCTTCTGTACCCTGCACTCACAGTATTTCCAAAAAAATTTCAAGTAGCACACATAGATTTCAGAGCATAAATATTGTGAGAATGCGTTCACTACTACTAGAGATACTTCAGCTAAACTACAAGAAAACTTGCATATCCAACATGAATCTTGAAGTGAAAAACCTTCTGGTCACTGTATTTCCCCCACCCATCTCCCAAAACCACCTCTGGAGACACTAACAGGATATCCTCACCTCCCTCATTCTCTGCAATGTGCTAATATTAGTTAGGAAAAAAGTTCCTCAAGGCAGCACAGCTGAGACCAAGGGATGTTTGCGTATCTCACATGCTGACTTTCACACCTTCAGGACCAGTAACTTCTGCCAAGCTTAATGCAGCTCACTCTGCTTTAGTAGCACCTTATCACTTGGAGTACAAAAAATTGCTCTCACTTGGAAAACCTACTCTTAGTAGCTTGACAATCTTCAAGAAGACAAAAAAGTTTACTAGATCCAATGAGCTTTCTATGTTTCCCTTTCTCCAGCTACCCTCAATCCTAGGAGAAAAGAAGGAAAAGGAGACAGACTCAGCTTCTCAATTAAGAGTTAAAGCCTTTGAACTTAACTCCCTGTAGAGCTCCCTTGATCTTACAACAAAGGCTAAGGAACAATAAGCACATAGAAAACTCTCTGTTTCAGGTTTCACATTACCTCTACATCTACTCCCAAATCACTACCTGCTTCAGACCCCTAAGTCTCTTTTCCCTACAGCTACAGAGACTCCTTCCCGTGAAGGTCATATGTTCCGCAGGGGAGAGTAATAATTTTAGGAATTAGTACTCAATTCCTCCTGCTTTTCTCTGAAGGCTTACAGGAAGCTATTCCACAGCAAAGCTAGAGCAGTTACCACCTCACCAAATAACCAATAAAAGAACAGCAGCCAAGAGGCTTTAGCATATGGACTGCTCTAAAAACCAGTAATTGTACTGTTTGGTTCATAGTTTTCAACAGCAGTTTTTTAACAGTGAATTAGTTTCTTTTGGAAACATAAGGTATCTCAACAAAGAAAAATGTGTCTCTGAAACCATGTTTCAAGGTAAACATTTTTTCAAATGGCCTAAGTTATACTAGTTGGATAAAAATGCCTACCTGTTTCACTGCTCTGAATTCCATCTGCAGCTTTAAAGGTGCATGGATTCCTTGGATGTTTCTCAGTGTGGCAAAGTTTGTTTTATCTTGATTTAACTGGAACTGTCACAAACAATATTGGTTTTTATTTTAGAAAAAGTTACTTTAAAGTACAGCCATAGAAGAAATTTGTGACATCCTACTTAAAAGAACCTGCTTACTAAATTTGTATGTAAAAATTCAGTGATACCATCAAACATGTCTCAAGCGTACAGGAAAGAGAGTGATGCAGTAAGATTTGTTCTATGAAGCTGAAATTGTTTTTTTGCTGGATTTTAATAGCAGAAGTTTTATTTTGTTATTTTTGATAATCAGGAGATGAAACACCACCAAGTGGTACAGTTTTGCACTACTTTACTACAATATTGTCTGGATGAATGGGAAGCTAAGTCCAGTTTAAAGATTTGAAAAACCAATTTGATGTCATTAGTTAAATCAGAGACTACTTGAAAACACTTGATGTACTTCTTTTCTGATCAAGCAGGGAGACAAGTGCACCACTTACAGTCCTTATGACTGTGAAAAGCAAATGAAAACTCGTATTTTCCCCAACTGCTCCCAAACTTACCAGTAAGACCAAGAAAATCTATTTAGTAGAGGCTTTCTAAAGAAAAAGTGCTCACTCATGTATACTGGAGTATAAAGAAGTATGTTATACTTAATGTTAAACTTAAGCTTAAATAATAAAAAAATTCATATCTCTAATTTTAAAATCTGTACTCCATCACCATGACAAAAGCCTATTATTATGAGAACATCATATTTATGAGAAGGGATCTCAAAAACTGACTGAAAAATACAAGTCAAAGGCATAACAAACATTTTCTTTGTAACAATCTATATCGAATGCTCTTCAAAAGGTAGCAGAAAATACTATTTATATGCCTCATCCTAATCTGATAATTCTGGTTACATTATTCTTTCAATTTCTTTTATAGAGATAAGGATTTTTGGATAGCAGAGACATTTGGTTTCTACCAGCGGTACCTGAAAAACCTTTTTAACATTTACAGCAGCAAAAACAACCATAACTATCTCAGGCTAAGTTAAACATTTTCCCATCCAAATGTACATTCAAATAATTATTAAACTGGTCTTACACTTACATAAAATATAACCAAATGTGGAAGAAACAATTTAGAAGACTCACATACTTCTTAGGGGATCACATGGCCTGTTTTATTTCTATGCATTTTTGTCTATTTAGCCTGTGATCTTTTAATTATGCAGGTTTTGTATAGCAAGAACAGAGTTAAAAACTAAGTTATAGCAATCAGTTTTAAATAAACAGTCGACAAATAGTTCTGAAACATTAATAGTATTTATAAATAAACTCACAAATTTGGTATCACAATAACATCATCCTTCTAATGCAAGACAACACTAACACTGGCTAAAATCAGAATATATTAGACATTACAGTCAGACCTTGTAGGGCTGTTTAACTTAGCAATTTGTAACATTCTATCAAAATAACATCTTTGCTTCAGGACAGTTTGATACAGCGTATCTGTGCTGACAAAACAGGCACCAGAGACATTCAGCTCAACCAGCAGGTCTGGCCTCCCACGACCTTCCACAGGCCACTTGTAATGATCCACGAGCAATGGCTGAGCCAGACAAGATTGCAAACACTTATGATAAATGGTAGGTCTAAAATGTCTAAATGGGATAGAGCAATTTATAGAAAAATATGTGTGTGTTCAGAGGCTGAAAGTCTGAAAATTAAGGCAGATGGTAAATCTACAGACAAAATGGGAGGATCAGCCTTCATGAGGTGATAGGTGTGCCCCATGCCTACCTATGGCAGCTGCACACACACTCTTGGATGACTAAACCTGAGCACACAAGTCCCTACTTGGAACCCTTATCACACACTTGAAGTGGGGACGGATACAGGTACGAAATTAATACTAAACAGACTTGCTGACAATGTTATTTGTATAAATAAAATGTTACTATTGTTGAACACCTTCATTCTGTTAAAGACCTTGCTCATTACTTGCTACTGTACAAAGCAGTCCTGATAACCACACCGTTAATTTAAACTCCATAATTAGCTAAGAGTGAAAATGGCTACATTTGATGTTATGCTTACATTCTTTTCTGTCAACTCCAGTGGGTGGCTGGGCAACAATTCATTTTTCACACTTGTAAAGCTAGAAGAACAAGTAGAAAAGACATTAGCTTCAAATTAATTGGGATATGGTTTTGAAGTTGCATTCCAAAAGCAATCTCAGATACAAACACCAGTCCACAGAGACACACAACTAGCAAAGTCCAAACTACAGAAAAAGATCAATAGTGAAGCAGCAAGTAAAACCTCTTAGTACAGCACTACCACAAGAAAAAGAGTTTCGAACATCCTTTATGCTTGATAAAACACGATGTGTTTTTCTTCTTTGATTCCTTTCAGAAAGAGATGAAAATACTAATAAATTAAATCATTACAGATTTAATTATGTCCAAGCGACATTGTATCTTATTTTGAAGCTTCCAAGCTTTTGCAATGGAACATTGCACACACCTTCCCCCCAATGCCAGTTGTATGGCATTTTACACTCCATGAACTTATTTTGTATTCATTATCAAAGACAGAAACATAAGTTTAGCATTTGTAAAAATGGCAAACTCCAAACTATTGTTATTATATTACTTTTGGGCTCTGTCCCAATGCTGAAATTAACCATTTCCCACAGTGCTACAGCACACTCATATAAATGTATATTAAAACTATCAGATATTTCACAATTATCAATATTCTGCTGTTTCTTTTCTAAAGAACAGTATCACAGAGGTAAATGCCTGTTTGCAACACACCTTGCAAGAAACTTCTGTAAAAAGCCAACATTTAACACACACTGAAGTTCAACACAGTCTGTGACACAATTCAGCAAGCACAAGCAAAGCGTACCCTCTGCGCAGAAGATCATGACCTTCAAACAGCCCTGAAGCTGAAACTTCTGTAAATGAGATACTATCCTTCAACAGAGAAGCAGTGCCTCTGGAATTCTGAAACAAAAAAAAAAAAAAAAAAAAAAAGGGAAAAAAAAAAAAAAA
>WBNO01004504.1:668904-695363 GCA_013400575.1 Peucedramus taeniatus
TGTCCCGGCCTGTGCCCGCCTTGGCCATGGCTTTCTTACTCGCCGGGCTGTGCCTTGTAGATTGAATACGCTGTTTACTGAAGCACAGGATCAGCTAGGTTGGAAAAGACCTTTGAGACCAGCGAGTCCAACCCATGATCGAACACTGCCGTGTCGAAGACGCCATGGCGCTGAGTGCCACAGCCATTGCTTCCTTAAACACCTTCGGGGACGGTGACTCCACCACCTCCCTGGGCAGCCCATTCCAATGCTAAATCACCCATTCTGTGAAGAAATTCCACCTCATGTCCAACCTAAACCTCTCCTGACAAAACTTGAGACCGTTTCCTCTTGTCCTGTCGCTTGTTACCTGGGAGAAGAGGCCGACCCCCACCTGGCTGCACGCTCCTTTAAGGCACTTGCAGAGAGCAATAAGGTCACCCCTGAGCCTTTTCCAGGCTAAACCTTCAGGTCGTTCTCACATGCTAGCAAAGCCCAGCTGTCCCAGTGCCACCGTGGCCCCAAGCAGGAGCTGAAGTTGACCGACACCCTCCCGTAGCTGACTGGGGCAGCCATGTCTGTGGTGCCTGGTGTGCGGAGCTTTTCTCGGTCAAACCCATCCTGTCCTGCTCTGCCACAGGCGGCAAAAACTGCCTGGGTGATGCCAAAAGCATCACAGTGCTGACAGCCTGGCGTGGTGAAACCAAGCAGTGATGCTTCCAGAGAGTTTTCCATGTATTTCAATGCATAGCTCCACATGTGTGTCTGGGATATTTATTTTATATATTTCTTCTGAGATGTGTAGCTCATTCAGCCCTTTAACCTTTTAGTTTGGGTTACCCTTAGTAACCCAAATTGACCTGTTTTTGTAAATTTTATATGTGGCAATTACACGCCATCTCTCTCACTTACACACACAGACACAGAGGCAATATTTAAGCAGGAATTTTATATATGTTTTAATGGCACTCAGATTTGTAAAAAAAAAAAAAAAAAAGACTGAAAAATTAATACACTTTATACTGCGTTTTCCTCTTTCTTGGACAATATCTGTATACCTCTTAAATCTCCCCCACCCCCCACATTCTCAACACAAGTTCTGGCCCTTTGTATTTAAGTCTTAGGTTTAAAGCAAAAACTTCAAAAGAAAAAGAATGGAGGACTGGAGTTTTTAAAATAATTTTTAGGAAAATGAGTACCACAAAGGTTTCTCTGATCTTATAATTATAATGGGTACTTGGTTATTGTGGTGCTGGATTCATTATTATAGAATAGATGTGAATACAAAAAACAAATGAAGTTCCTGTTTAACTGCAGCTTACAGAAAGCTAGGTTTTGTCACTATATGTATTTATTTATTGACTGAGTTTGTTGATCAGGATATGACTGTAGAGATGAAACATCTAACTTTCAAAGTCATTCTTGCAGGACACAGACAGGATGCAATCACTCCATGTACATTTTTGACATCACTGTGATCCACAGTCTAGGCTGCATAACATAAAAGGACATACATTGCAAGAAAGAACTGGTTTTCCTTTAGAGGCTTGCACACTAGGGAAAACTTCCAGACATAAACACAAATCACACACGTATTTTTTCATCAGATTACCAAGTATTTCAAATTGAAGCAAGGCTTGATTCCCTTCACAACCAGCTTTGCTTTAACGACCTTGCAGTGAGCAGCTCCACAGTGGGTGACTGGGTTGCCTCTCTGCAGCCCCACTGCAAATACACAGGAGTTGCACGAGCAATTGTCAGGCTGACCAAATCTGGGATCGGAAATGAGAGCCCGTGGTGAGCAATGAGCGCTTGGACAGCTCAGAAGCAGTGGGTATGGCTGCTCTGCGTGTTGCAGGTGATTTCAGGGCTGCCACCAGCACCGGGGTCACCAGAGAGCAGACAGGAGCCCACGGGCAGTGCACCAGGCACAGCAGCCCCGGCACACAGCGCTCTGTGTGCTGAAACCTCCCTGCCGGGGAGCGGTGCTGGCTGCAGGGCTGGATATTCTGCCTGAAGGCGTCTCCCTGACAGATGGCAACACGATAGAAAGTGGGATGCTGTGACTGCAATTGCTAAAGGGGCCTTCTTGTCCGGGAACACTCTTTTAGGAGGATGTGGACATCTTAAAATTAGTGTGAAAATAACTATTGCTCCTCTAAATTGGTGACTTCCATAAAGTCAGGATGATTAATTTCGCATGTTGCCTTTAAACTCCAAGTGTTTTGGGGTTTTTTGAGAATTTTTTTTCATCACTTTGTGTAGAGGAGGTCTGAAATGTGTGACTGTTTCATGTGTTTTCTGGTTATTTTTTACCACAGCATTTTTGGAATGTCAAATATGGTCTTTTTGGTTTAGCTGTGGACCTTCACTAAAGATTTAAGCTATCCATAGACTATGGATACTTTTACCTTTTGGAATGGGGAGGTGTTTACTTTTTTTTTTTAAAAATATACTGTCCAAATGGTCTTTTATCAGTTAAATTGGAATTAAAAACCACAAAACCTCATTAAACAAAGCTTAGACAGCCTAAACTAAAGCAAATCCTGGTTTCAGTTAGTTAGCTTTCTTTTGCCTGGATCCCAGCATGGCATAATTTCATGGGAGGTCTGTACATTTCCCACTGAAGCCTCCAGAAGAAAGGCAGATTCAAAAATTGTCACACAGAGGCACAACATTAGCTCAAAACCTGCTTTAACAGAGCAATAGAGTTCCCAGAAGAGAGCTGGCTTCTGCAGATCTCCTCTTCCACGGGTAGAGAAGTCTGGGATGGGGCAGCCTTTGCTACCTAACCCTAACTCGAGTCCTAAAAATTTTTTGTGGGGGGCAAAGGCTGCAAAAGGAGTATGTTCTCCAAGGAAACTTGTCTTTGTATCCATGTTTTTTTTAATATTGATGCACCTTTGTCACTTTTCAAAATATAATTCCTTTGACGTATCAATGTCAGCAATCTGTTCTGACTACGTGAACCTCTATCAGAAGAAAACCTTTATCCTGTGGGACTGGGAAACTCTTTCACTGGTTTTTGTCAACAGCCAGTTATAACTTGTTAAAGTGAAAGTACTTGTTATTTGTTTTTAATCAAATCAAATAAACACATTTTCTTTGATCTTTAAGAACTCCTTTCTTGTTAACTTGCTTTATACTTTTATGTTTTGGCATTCATTGTAAATCTAATTATTTAAAAAGTTATTTTGTTTTACATTATTAAACCTTTTCTGAATTTAAGATAAACAGGGGCATGTTTTGTTAAAGATTAAAAATAAATTTCACACAAAACTGCAAAACGTAGCAAAGATAATAACGTGTAGGCGTCAGTCTGTTCCAAAACAAGACTCTCTAGGGGCTCTTCTGAACACACGGCTTCGTTAAAACCATGTTCTGAAAGGGCTCAGGAAACCCCTGTCTCTAACCCACCCTTTCCTGAAGCTGGTGAAAGTATTTAGAAAAAAGTTACTGTTGCAGGGAGGAAAAAAAAAAGCCAAAAAAACCCCCCACATATCGCTGAAGGAGCTTATTTTTTCCTGTTTGTTTACCAGCAAAATCTACAGTTTGTAGGATCTTCTTTGGCCAAAACTTTCCCATCCTCATCTTTCAAAAGCAGCAAGCAGTCCATTGGGTGACCAGAAAGAGAACATCAGGATCTCTATATGAATGTAGACTTTTTAACATACTGTAACATCTAGTGAGGAAATAGTACTGACAATCCCTCATTTCGTTATCTGATTTGTAAGTCATCAGTGAAATTTAAGTGAAAAGATAATATATCTGTATAAGTGTCTTCAGTTCCTTTTTTGGTGGGTCAGACAAGGGAAGCCAGTTGTATTTTGATCCAAGTAATGTACTTGGATTAAAAAGAAGTCCTTGTTCTCTAGAAGTGATGACTTACTCTGCAGCCTGTCAGTGCTTTTGTAAGTCTAGGAGTACTTTATTTGTACTTATCCGTTGTTTGTGCTCCGTGAGTCTGGGCTTCCCTGCGCTCCTTGTGCGGACTCAGAGAAGCAGGATGCTGCACTGGCAGAGCCGGTCACTAGGGGATGCTCGGTACCCGAACAGCCCGCGCCTGCTGCCCTCAGCACTCGCCAGCTGCCTCTGTTCAGCCTCGCTCAGATACTCCTGGCTGGATTTGAGCACTTTTTCACTCACAGTGCTGTGAGAATTATAAAAAAACAAGGTCAAAAGATAAAAAGCAAGGTATGTGCAACAGCTGACACTATAGGGGCAGTACTTGACAGAATGCTGGTAGGCTTATTTCCAGGTTAATGGATTCATAACTATTTTCAGTAAGCTCTACTACCTCCCTGTGACACTATTAAACTAATCCTGCAGGCTGAGTCCGACGTTTAACCAAGCAAGTGTTCACATAGTCAGGACCTCTGGTCTGAAATCAGGTCCCTCATGAGAATTCAAAGGAAAATATTTTTGTGTTTCCTCTCAGTCTGGAGTGATTTTTCTCCCAGAAGCATACCCACTCTGAACATATAGGTGAGACTAAGAGCACATTTCCTGTGAGAGTGTCTTCCTACGGGAAACCTTGAATTTAATTAATGGTAGCCACAGCTGAAAGAATTGAATGGAACATTACTTCCTAGTCCTGCTACTGTGCAGGAAAAAAAAATCCCACAAGAGTTTGCCAAAATGCCTAGCAGCAAAAGGGGAGTCTGAGACTGCTCTGACTCGTAACCACATCCATTAAGCAGCTAAATAATCAGAAATCACCTTAATTTCCTCCTATGGCTGAATACAATAAATGAACCCATAATCACCAAACTGAAAAGTTAGCATTCAGCACAGAAAACAGGCATTTTCAACAAAAATATGTGCTTCACTAAGAATATTTTTTCTTTTGCTTCTAATAAACTGTCAATCAAAAATATTCTCCATGTGCATTTTCTGTTATTTTAGAAATGAAATTGTGACAAAGTTTCTCATCCAGCCACAATGTGCTACTTAAGAATTAGGCCCACGGATATCATGGTGGTATCTGCCTTAGAAATAGTTAAGGCATGAATCTTCAAAGACAATATTTTGTTGAACTCCTCAGGATGTGAGCCAGCCAGTGCCTAGGTTTAACCAGCAAAATCAGAAACAGGTCTTGAGCCTCTCAAACACTGGCCAGGCTTGGGCTTAGGTTTAAATCTGATGAGTCATTTTTGACAGAAAAATGCAGTTTGCTTTCTTCTAGGTAGACAGAGGTCGTAGCTTACAGTAAGCTCACATGCAAGCCCTGACACTTGTAGAGGGCTCGCTTGACTTACAGAGAGTTCCACACAGGTGCAATGATCCCACACACTGGAGAATGGAGTTCACTGAAGGAGCAAAAAAACAACATTGTTTTTGTAATGGAGAACTATTCCACTGTTTCTGCAGGAAAAGCTTTTATTGCATTCAACAATATTATATTGTATAGGGTGGTGAAGTTAATTGTTTCTAAGGAGAAAATAATGTATCACAAAATTCATTTTTTGTTCCTACCTTATTTTTTTAACTTTTTATTTTTTGAAACTATGAGTATACATTTTCCATGGATGATTTTATTTGTCCTTCCTTACCGCAGGTTTTCCACATGATGGGCTTAACTTGTTTTGATCTTCATATCGCGTCTCTTAATTCTGAGTCTTTACCGCTACCTGTTCCATGGCATTAATTTTTTTTTTTGTTATATGTGTCATACCAACAGCTTAAGTCATGCTCCTATGCTCCAGTTTATTGCCATGAGATGCTGATTGTGTGTTGCTGGAACTTTGTCACAATGAGATTTCCTATTCAACTTATATAATATCTTTGCTTGTGACAGAAACTGTCAGTGAATTCAAAGAGTGGCAGCTTTATACTTATAAAGCATATTTTACTTTATAAGTAAAGGATATTGCAACAAAGAGCCAATACAAGTTTTTTTTTCCGTTATTGAAGCACATACCATTACAAAGTTGCAGAAAGTTCTGTATTTAACTGAACTGAAACTAAAGAGAAAAGAAACAAATTAAGATAATGCCACTGGGTAAAGTCTCTATTTTTAGCTCTATTTTTGCAAAGGAAGATTGTGGGTCAGCTTCAGAGTCAACTTCAATGGAAAGAAGGAAAGAAGGAAAGATGGAAAGATGGAAAGAAAGAAGGAAAGAAGGAAAGAAGGAAAGAAGGAAAGAAAGAAGGAAAGAAAGAAAGAAAGAAAGAAAGAAAGAAAGAAAGAAAGAAAGAGAAAAGAAAAAATACATTTAAATAATTTGATTTTGGCTGGAGCAAAGAAGATGCAAATTAACTGAAAACTTGTGTGGTTTCTTCTTCTGAAGGACTTTTTTAAGCTGTGAAAGATTACCGGAAAAACAAACCCCAAGCCATTTATTCAAAGAAGCAAACAGTCCTGAAAGGGTTTGGGAAACATATACAGTGGACATTTCAAGACAGACTGTCATATCCTCCTCTGAGAGTAAATTTGCGTGAATACCTTTGTGGTGAAGGATCAGAGTGGGCAGATCAAAGCAATATACAAGCTCAAGGGAGATGAGGAGAGGGAAGGAGGTCAACATTTGGATTCAAGGGCTCCTCTTGACTTACTGAGTCCTGTCCACTGATGTTACAAAGAGCCATGTTGTATAATTATTTTCATAACATCTTAATAAACTTGAATATTAAGTTAACTTGATCCCATTCCTCTTCCTTCTTCCCTGACTGTTCTTATTATAAGAAGTTGTGCTCAAATCTCATTGTTCCGGTCATGAAAACTTAATGTCTGGACAGAAATCATTGAGTCAACTTATACCTATTTGTTCTGGTGGCTTTTAGCTCACATGGCTCTTTCTTCATTAAGAGGACATGAAAACTCTGTGTCATGTGTTCCTTTGATAATCCCAACAACCCTTCCCAGAACACCTTATATTCTTGAACATGCCTAGTCAGACTTTTGTAGAGTGCTTCAGATGAGGTCACATCAGTGCATGCACAGCTACAGTAATACAATTCTTCTCATATAGTTTAGGACCATATTTACTTTTTTTTATAATTGCTTCACACTGGGGCTTCATAGGATACTCTAAGGCTTTCTCTTTATCTCAGATGTTTGATTGGCAAGCACTTAGTTTGCTGTGGGAAGTATTTTTTTACTCTCTAGTCAAAGATCTTGTTTTATTCTGTTACATTTCTATTATTCTCAAGTCATTCATGTGTGATTAGTCTGATGTTTCTCTGGTTTCAGACCTCATGACTTTCTGGGCTACCATTAACTTTAGTTAACATATTTCTATTTCTTGAGTGAACATCAGATATGGAAATATGAAATAAGACTGATCCTGAAAATAGATCCCAAGGAACTCCAATATATCCTGAATCATCACATTTCAAGGCACTTCATTGTAGTCTTCTGAGTAAACTTCTATTCAAATTTCAATCCTACCATTACCACCCTTCTTTTCAACCTTAAACATTTTTCCTTATAACATCCCAAGTACTAAACTAAAATTATGCTTAGATGAGAGCTGTACTTTACTATTTTCAAAACTTCCTTTTCACAATCAAGTAAGGATATTTTATTGCTATGACACAGCCTCCTCTTAGAAATTGACATTTTTTTCAGTCTACATTATTTTCCAATTACCCAATGCCTAATTACGCTCTCCTTCAAAGTTTATTTTAAAATTATGCATATTGTTGTAATCAGATTATTGATTCTACTGCTATCTAAAATACTCCTTCCCTCTCTTTCCTAAATAAAGCTCCTAAGTGTACCATGAACTAACAGATAAAAACAATATTTGTAAGATTTATTGAAAACCCTTATTGTAAGATTTGTGATTGATGTGCTGATTCTTTGGGAACTGAGAATGAAAATCACCTAAGCTATGACATTTTGGTTATTCAGCTTTTAGAAATTTTCTGCCACCTTGGAAATAGACATTTCCAGTTCTACAGATTTCTTCAAAATTACCATCCAGTCTTGCTGCAATGTCATACCTTCTCATTCTGCTTGAAAACTGAGGAAGAACATTCATTTTTGGTGGCTCTGCCCTGGCTAGAAATTTGATCTACACCAAATTTCAAGAACAGCTATATCTGCACGAAAACTATGATTATTATTTTTTCCAATTTGATTTTCCCTCTAGATTCTTACTGAAGATGATTGCAGTAAAAGCTATAGCTTTTGGCTTTTCTTTGGGAATAGCACATGGACCATCCTGAAAAGATAAAAAAATCCTTTGAAATAGAGAGGAAGGAAGAGTGTCTGGAGCCTTCTCCTCTGGGATATTTATGTCTAAAGAGCATAAATAAGGATCATACCCTAAATGATGTGCTGGATTGTATCTTCTCAGTGCACAAGATTTGGCTAAATGAGGCCAGATTTTTCTTCTTGTAGTAGAGAGGGAACATGTGGATCTGTTCTCTGTCCAAAAGAAACAACCTACTTTTCATTATATGTTGAAAAATAGTATTGGGATTGGATGATAAGCTATTTCAACTGTTCTCTCTCTCTGAATGGTAGATATGTTTGATTATGCTTCTATTCTGTCTTGTTTCATATCCATTTTTATGAACACAAGACTAAAGCACCAGGCCTCACCATATGAGTGCAATAACTACACTATGCCAGTGTTGGTCCCAATGAATTTTTAGAACGAAGTGTGCTTCCAAAATTCTAAAGATCAGAATTTTTCCAGTCTTTAAATAAAGAGACAATTGTACTTACATCAAGTGTACTTTTTGCATTACTCTTATTTAGCTCAGCCTGCCAACACATTTTGTTTATTCCTTGAAGCAGTGCTCAGATCCAGCTTAATGTATGTGATTCTGCACATTCCTGGGTGGTTTCCAAAGACAGACTGAAAGAGATACTCATTCTTCCAGATGTGTTCCTGAAGTTCTGCAAACTGGAGCCCACCAGTTCATCCATTACTGATGAAAGGGTGATTGGGCATTGGAATGGGCTGCCCAGGGAGGTGTTGGAGTCACCATCCCTGGAGCTGTTTAAGGAAAGACTGGCTATAGCACTCAGTGCCATGGTCTGGTTGACGTGGTGGTGTTCGGTCAAAGGCTGGACTCAGTGCTATCTCAAAGGTCTTTTCTAACCTAACTGGTTCTGTGATTCTGGGGTCTCAGATAGCTTCTTATTAGTCTGGTAGCGAGTGTCTAATGTAATAATCTACTATTCTGTTTCAATGCCACATTTCCCAGTGTTTTTTCTGGCACTTTTCCTGAAAGCCTGTGAAATTATTCATCCATCCTTTCATACCTAATATGCCATGAGCTCATACTTTCTTCAGTCTAATGACAGATATTATAGGAAAAAATCTGCTGTCAGTTGATATCTTCATCTGCTCTGCTTCCAGTGGCAACTCATGCATGTTGTAAGGACTGATAACTTACTGAGTTTGGTATCACTGTGGTTTCCCGAAAAGTTGCCCCAGATTCCAGAAGGAGAGAATTCCTCTGAAGGAAGATTACAGAGATAAAGAGCATGAAGTGATGTGTTTGGCCCTCATTCTAGATACACTTATCTATTATTAACTACTGTCTGGCATATTTGAACATAATAAGATGTGAATGTTAGGCGATAAGAAAGAGAAGAGTAGATTTCAGGATTATTTCTCTGTTCAAAGGATTTGACGTCTGTCCTATCCCCCACTTCCTTTCCTAGCATTTAAAACCGCAAGCTACTGAGTTATGATAATACTTTAGCTCTTGTAATACTGCTAAAATAATTCTATTATTTGAAAAATTATGAAAAAAGAAACTCAACCCAATACATTAATTCAGTAGTTAAAAGCCACAGCAGTAATTATGGAAGAGAACTCCTTGAACCTCCATCTGTGTTTATTCACAATAAAATATTAAGAAAACATAGCTGTCTTGTAGCCAAAGGAAGGATGTTATGTGCTTACTTACTGAAACAAGAAAGCTAAAAAACAGTTTTCCATTGTCTCCCACTCACATATTTTTCTTGCTTTTCCTAATTTTCCTGTAGTAAAACATAACTTGCTGACTTTGCAAAATACGTTATTAAAATTTTGGAAAACATTTCCTATTTTCTGTATGAATTCTGTGAACATAACAGTGCCAGATTTTCCTTGAAACTTTGAGAGTCCAGGGAGTCAGTGTCTAAGTATGAAGTCATGGTATGCATTATCAAGCTATCTCAATATCTTCTTACTTTCTTTATCTCTTCCTGAGCACGGAGCCTTTTTCTTCTCTTGCAATGCATACTCCACTTTGGCCTTCTTCCTTACTAGCAGTGAAAACCATGTTACAGGCGTACTTTAAAAGTTGGTTGTTCTTTTCAAGCAGGGGAGAAGCAGAAGAGAAAAACAATAAAGACATAAAGTATTTGCTTCTTGTCATCTAGGTGAAGATTGTACAAGTCATTGATAACAGGCTATGAGCCTTAATTACAAAGTTTGTAGGTAGGTAATGTTTAGTCCTAACTCCGTAGCCTCTTCCTTCCTCTCTAGATCACTGTTCCTTGGAGCTCACAATGTGTCTGCATTTTCCTAAAAAATCATTGTATCTTCCTCTCCAGGAAGTGTCTTGTTCTTTTATAGCAAAGCCAGACTTTGTCCTCTTTAAAGGCCATATATCCTCTGCTGTCTAGGGACAACAGCCCTGGACACATCTGTCTAGACATGCTAGAGCATGCTTTCCCTCTTCCTACACTGAAGAGCTGACATTCCCATAAAACATACTTTACAGCTACTTTCTCGTGTCTATGCAAATGCAGAACTGATTTTGAGGGGTATTTGTCCTTACACACAGTTGTTTTCACAAACGTGCCTGTAAAATGAACCATAATTTTTCATAAGTAAGCCTGTGCGGGTCACTGCTCATCCATTCTTTCCCATGCTATAAAGCACAACAAAACAAAATAAAATAGATCACGGGGTTTTTTTGAGTAAGCTGGACCCTAACATTTCAAGAATAAAGACAGCCTGTTCATTCCTGTTGATTCTTTGTGGTCCAGTGGTAGGGAATGTGGGGTGTCCTATAAATGTTATTTGATAAAAGCTGAGGCTAGGCACCCTGCTGTTTTTAAGGATCATGCTGAGACGAACTGCTGGTAGGATATGCAAGAGAGCAGATTTGTTTATCCTTATTTCTCCGCTCACATCCCTGAGCACACATGGTTGCTGTTTTTGTTTTGACTAATTTTGACTTTTTTAAATGTGAGAAAAGTGGTTAAAATGAAGTCATCCCGTCTGAAGTTGGGACTCGTGTGAAACAGTGGAAATGCTGACAGGCTTCTGGCTGGAGCAGAGGGAATAGCTGTCCTCCAGGGCTGGATGCTCTCCTGCCCTCCCAGTCCCATTCATATCATTGTTCTCAAGGAAGAGGAAACCAGGCAGTGGCATAAGAAAGCCCACATGCTTCACACACTCCAGCTCACTGGGATTGCCCAAGACCTTGTAGAAACCCAGAATCTGGTGAAAAGTTGCAGTGATATATTTTCGTTTCTTACCTGCTTGAATCTACCTTATGATTTTTCCAAGAGCCCATCAGTATCAGTTTAAGAATTTGAATCACATCTGGACATTAAGAATTTGAATCACATTTGGTCTGCAAGCAATGATAGTGGATTGGGATCATTTTGTGTTCCGGATTTTACTTATCCATGAATACAAGCTCGAGGCCATTTTCTTCCCATGCAGGTTTTCTGCTAGTTAAAAAAAAATTAAGAAAATGTTGCTTATCAATATTTGTTATTTCTCTTGGTGTAAAATGTGCAGGCATTGCAATGTAAGACAAGGGTCACCGTCTACTAGGTAATGTACATAGAGAGAATGAAAATATAGTTTTTACTGTAAGGTGCTTATACTTCAAGCTTAAGAAAAGTCAGGAGATGGAGCTTGTAGACCAACCCTGCAATCTTTAATTTTTTGTATCATAGCTGAGGATTTAAAATGCCCTTGGGAATACAGACATATGCTTATAAGAGTGTAAGTCAGTCTGTGGTAGAAGATATTTACATTACAGGTAGGAAGGCTCTGCAGAGGGCTCTGGTCAGGCTGGGTTGATGAGCCAAGGCCAGTTGTATGAGGTTCAACGAGACCAAGCACTTGGTCCTGTCCTTAGGTCACAACCCCAGGCAGTGCTACAGACTGAGGGCAGTGGCTGGAGAGCTGCCCAGTGGAAAAGGAAATGGGAATGCTGGTCAATGGCAGCTGAACTTGAGCCAGCTGTGCCCAGGTGGCCAAGAGGACCAATGACTGTCTTGTGTCATCAAGAGTGTAGCCAACAGGAGCAGGGCAGTGATGGTCCCCTGTCCTTGGCACTGCTGAGGCCACACCTTGAATCCTGTGCTCAGTTCTGGGCCCCTCACTGCAAGGAGGACACTGAGGGGCTGGAGCGTGTCCAGAGATGGGCAACTGAGCTGGGGAAAAGTCCAGAACACAAGTCCTGTGGGGAGTGGCTGAGGGAGCTGGGGAAAAGGGGCTCAGGGGAGACCGTATTGCTCCCTACAACTGCCTGAAAGGAGAGTGTAGCCAGGTGGAGGTCAGTCTCTTCTCCCACGTAACAAGTGACAGGATAAGAGGAAATGGTTTCAAGTTGGCCAGGGGGGTTTAGATTGAATATTAGGAAAAAATTTCTTCACTGAAAGGATTGTCAAGCACTGAAAGAGGTTGCCCTAGGGAAGTGTTTGAGTCACCATCCCTGGAAGTATTAGAAAAATGTTTATGTGACACTTGGAGATGTGATACAGTTGGCAGTGCTGCGGTAATTGTGGGACTCAATGAGCTTAAAGGTCCTTTCAAGCCTTATGATTCTATAATCATCTTTAGCTAACTAAATGAAGTCAGGCTAACTCTAATTCCAGGAATAATATTAAAGTGCAAGACGTCAGTAGAGAGAGCTGAGATGGGACATTCTAGAAGCATGGTTAGGAAGCTAATCTTGGCAGCAGGAAAGATGGTAGATTAATTTGCTTTTGAGACAACTCCTTACATTTATATCAGTGATAAAATTGTTGGGAAAAGAGTTTCACTCCAAGATAGATTTTTTCTTTTCTCTACTCACAAGCCTGAACTCAGGCTTGTGAGTAGAGTTTCACTTTTGCATCTCTTATATGTTGCTTCACCTACTGACTCACGTAGGGAATAATCGCATCAGGTTTGGGAGAACACAGGCAGACAGACCACCACTTGGAAATATAGGACACAGTGTATACTAAGCATTGTAGTATGAGCATGGAAGTCATGTCTCATTTTTGTGGCGATCATGGCATTCAAAGAGTGCAGTGCAATGAGATTTCTGCTGCTTAAAGAACTTGCAAAGATCTCTGTGTTTGCAAGCAGTCAATGTACTTGTCTTAGGACAGTTCCAGAGATATTTTTTCCCAATTTAACCCATGTTTAATTGGAACCATTTGTTTTTCATCTGGAAGTTTATTTCCTGGAAGTCATTTGGACAGCTGGGTGATTTTTAATGATCTAGTTTTGTAATACAGAGATTACAATGTGGTTTTGTCAATGCATTATTGGCAACAGTGACAAAAAACCTCATCACCAAGTGCAATTATTAAGACCCTGAGGAAAAGAAAGATCCATCCTAGTTTTTATTCTGTTCTGATTAATGCTACATCTGAAGGCTTGAGTAAGAATTTTTGTATCATATCTTCCTGGATGAGACTCTAATAACCGAATCCATATGTCTACATGATAGATTCCTGGAGCTAAACCTCTCAGCTTTGCTGTCCATTATGCTCTTATGGCACAGCTTGTCTTACAGTAATACAAATTATTCAGGACTTAAGGAGATGCATCCTCTCCTTTGCCCTGTTGGAATCCACTTGTGCACTTTCTTTAAGTATTATTGAAGGAGTCACAAATATTGAAGTATCAACAGATTTATCCTTTTACTTAATAAATCAGCTGACTTATAGTGAGATAAAGATATTTGCCCCAAATCAAAAGAGCCTGTTACAAATGTTGGAAATGACAAACTATCACTTTGGCAGGCTAGACAGAACATCCTTCCCATTTTCAAACTATTTAGAACCTGTGTATTGGCACTGTATCTCTCTATGTCCTGCAGCTTTATTTCTCTCTTGATTCTGCTTCAGCAATAATTCAAACACATACTTAAATGCTACTAAAACTAAACTAGATTTCAGCATGTGCCTTCCTGCATTGTATTTATCTCATGACCCTGTAAATTATATAATCATATAATAATTTCAGTTGAAGGGATCTTAGAACTTCATCTGGCCTAAGCCCACTCCCCCACTCCAAATGGAGTCAGCTTTGAAGTTACACTGTGTAGGTCAGGGCCGTGAGTACCTTTGAGGATGAGGATTCTGCTGCAGCCATTTCTCCCACCTGGGCACCTCATTAGGAAGATTTTTCTCTTACATCTAATAACAGCTCCCCAGCTGCAACTTTTCTCTCTGAGAAGAATCTGTTTTCTATAACCATTAATTAGTTGTAGACAGCAATCAGATCTCTCCTTCGGCTTCTGTTCTCCAAGCTGAGTGAACCCAGTTCTCTCATTCTCACATCATGTACTCACCCCTTTAAACATTTTGGTAGCCTTTCCACCGGTCTTGCTCTAGTTTGACCTTCTTGTACTGAAGATGCCCATAGTGGACACAGCAGATCAGATTTCTCTCATGCACGCTGACCAGAGGGGGATACCACTCTGCTCAGTCTGCTGGCTGTGCTCTTGCTGGCGCAGCTCTCACTCAGTGCTGCACAGCAATACTGATGCAGAGCAAGCAACATGGAAGAGGGGGCACAAATCACAAGCACTAAGCAGGTTCTGCATTTATTTATAACCATGTGAGATCATTTCTGCTCTTTGCCTGAGGGCTGACTCCTGCCATAAATGAGGAGAAAATCAGAATGGGAAAGATCCCCAAATTCAGCAAACACTGACTGCCTTTGAACTTTGGTTCAAAAACCTTTTTAGCTTCAAAACTGTATTTGATGATTTATACATTAGTTTGTCACTGCTTAATGCAACATATTAGTTTAATGTATGCCTTCCGAGTGCCTCTGCTGAGCCACAAATTTTTCTCACTAACATTTGTGAAAGGTACTGAATGCCTTGGGTAAGGGATATGCTCAGTTGAATTTGGCAAAGTCAAATATCTCAGACAAAAATAAATTTGTGGTGCACCTGTTTTACATTTGGGGATTCACACCAGCAAAAAAAGGTATGTCTTTGTGGTGTGGGTTCAATTTTGAGTGAGACAGCTTCATTTTACCAGATTATAAGCACTGTGTAGAAGACCAATCCATTAAATCAATCAGAAATTATGCTATTAGTCTCTTTATATAGTTGCTGGTTAATGATCACTTTGACTTCTCTGCCATTTAAAGCTAGAGAAAAATAGGAAAAAAGAGAGGAGAACACTAGCATATGTTAAAGCTAACATAATAATATTTATAGTGCTCTTAAAAACACTAATCAGATACCTGGATGTACAAATTCAACATCAGCAGTAGCTAGGATCCAGTTTTTCATCCTTGATCACTACCAAATAGAGTTTCCTGGCCTGGAGTTCAGACTTGCTCTTTGATTCACCTGCAATCCCACGGCCAGACAAAGCCAAAACATATTGTAATGATCTCTAATACTCCAAACTTTCAATGAATTCTTGTCCAGTATGTACAAGATTTTCCTAAATCAATCTATGAAGAAGTGCACAGACTGGAGTGACACATGCCCTACTCCAGGGAGTTTCTAGCACTAACTTTTGCTTTCACTGTTTAAATAAAGTTCCTTCTCTTTTGGGTGACTTGGCAAACATTTAAGGCTCTTTTGAATGCTTTATATTTGTCTGTAAACACACGTGTCAGTTTTTGGGGGGTGGGTTTAGTTATTGTTCATAGCCTTTTGTGGCCTCTGACTGACATTTCCTATTATTTAAACAGCTAATTAGTCCCTTTTTATTAGGTGTAAATGTGTTTCCATGCTTTGACAGGCAAACACTAATCTCTGAACTTCAGTAGCATGTAGGAATTTATTGCCTGTTAATTGTGCCCTAGGGCATAGTGACCTTTAAAAGTGAAATAACAATCATTATTTCTCTACATATATATTACTGCAGTGCCTATATTGTTGTAACATATGTACGGTTGGATTATCACTCATACAGAGGGCAGCCATTCAAAACTATACTGATTTTTCAAATAAGGTGAAGTTTCAGATATTGCAACTAACAAAATACTATATCTGCTTGTTACCCTTCAGTCCATAAGTGATTTTTTCAAACGGCTTAATCTTTTTTCTGTTTCTATCTGTCCTAGTGACAGCATGAATGCCAGATTCTGTGGGTGTTACCTGATTTTTCCCTTTATGTGTAATGATTTTAAATCCTTTTACATTCTGCTGCTTCTGTAAGGGCTTACTTGTCATTATACTATACACTTGAGACATTTTCTATGCTCTGTGTCAGCAGATGTGCTTCTCAGTGTGTGACTCAGTGATAACACACTGAGTTTTCATTCCACTTGTCAATGCATTTGCCTTTTTGTCATAAATGCTGAATACTTTGTGGGATCTTATTCAGCCACCCACTCTTCCTTCTACAAGCCTTTTCTCAGAAACAATAAAATTAGTCAAGATTCCTCTTATTTGTCTTGAAATACAGTCCTTAATGTGACAATGAACTAATGCAAAGATTCATTATCAGTTTAGGGCTAATTTAATATCTATTCTCTTTATTTTCTAAGCAAATATTCATTCTTGAAAAATATACCAGGTAGAAAACTCTGAAGGGACTGAAAGAATGACACTGTACTCATAATGTTGAATGTTTTGGTCTAGGACTTCTGATGCAAGTTTCTATAGTATCAAATTAATGCACTGCTTATACATTTTGGAATCCAAACGTGATTCCCTTAGAACTCCTAAGGAAATGACTCTATAACTGTATGTGATTAGATACAATATAGAGAGTGTGTGTGTGATTGGAAGGGGAAGCAGTGTCCTTGATTGCTCATTTTTATTTTTTTTTGAGCTCCATTCCCAAGCATCTAAAAATATGCAGTGCTGATCTCCTTTATTCTGAGGCTATATCCTACCTCTTACTTCAGCTCCCACTTCCTTTGGGTTACCTTCTTTTCATTCTGACCCCAAAAGATATACTGTGTAAAATTGCTTCAACCACAGATATCTAAAACCAGACAACCCAACAGGTAACTATGTCCTATTGTTCCAAGGAAGGAACGTTTGTGCCTTCCATTAACTTTATTTAACAATGTCAATTCTTGGCACCTATAGAACGAAATGTGTATTGCTGCTAAGACAAAAAGCTCAGTACAAATTTTTTATCCTGTGTCATAAGTCTTTGTCAGAAGACTTGAAGAGTCCACAAGCAGAAAGAGTAATATATACTCCACATTAATCTCTCAGTTGAGCTACTAAGTAGACTGTGCCTCTTCTTTCTGTTCAGAAAAAACACCAACATTTTGATGGTAAATTTGTTTTCCAAATAATTGTATTTGGAATTATTACTACCTCCCTATTGCGCTGCTGCTCTGAAAGGCTTTGGAAGGATGATTTTCAGTGGGAAAAGGAATGTAAAATAAACTTGCTAAAGTTTTGCCAAAGTGTTCACAGAAATGTCACACAATTTTACATGTACTACAAAGTGTACAGAAAGATGAAATCATCATAGGCAGGTAGATCTTGAACAGTAAGTTACATTATCTGGAGTGAAAGGGAATAGTGAATGAAGGCAAGCCAAATAATAAAAAATAAAGTCAATATAATCACAAAAATGGTCAGCTGGATATACTGTAAATTTTTAAGAATACTTTTCCCAATTTCCTCTCACAAATGTACTTTTTTGCATCTAATGGAAATGTGTTTGGTCTGCCTTCAGATCAGCAGTACAGGAGGGAAAAAAATCAAAATGAAAAGAGTTTCATCAGGCTTAAAGAAACATCTTTCTTTTGCAGCCATGGTACAGGACAGAAGACCACATCTTGCTAGTCCTGAGGGATAGCTGCAGGTGGAGCTTGGTGCAAGGTACTTCTGCACTCCGTGGGTGGGGTTGTATCTCACTGTGATATTGAGCAGGGCTGGAGACTGACTGTGCCATCGGTTGCTGCAGGCTGAGAGGCTACATATAGTGTATCCAGCAGCTGATCAGGGAAACAAAAGCCTCTAAGCTCCCTTGAAAAACTTGTACACTCCATTTTCATTCTTGTATTTTGCTTTGATTTATTTTGTTAATGGTCTGAAAGTCCGAGATCAAGCAATTACTTCTTTCAGTGGCAGGAATGTTAGGGCAATTCTACTCTTACTGCGTGGGCTGGGACGGAATTTTTATACTTCTCCTCAAGTTTCTTCCTCCTCAGTGTAACGATTTCTGTGCTATTACCAGTATCTCTGTGGTTTACAGCCTTTCCCACTATTGCAGTCCCATCTCCTGATAGTACTGTCATCTCTGGCTCCCCTGTCACTCCTACTCAAGAAATGATGAAGTAACTACTACATTTACCAATTGCCAGAGATGATTTTGTTGCCTAATTTTGTGGGCAGCTTACATGCCAGTCTCTAAAAGTCTTGAATTTCAAATCCTGCTGCTTTCTGAAAACCAGATCCACTTAATCAAGTTTTGTTGGGCGTTTATGATTAGGATGCCCAGTGGTGCATCTACCACTGGGCATTCCACTACTTTAGTGGTGGAAATTCTGACTGTGATAGGCGTGTTTCTTTTCTGAATAAGCATTTTGACATAGGGTAGCTTGGTTATTGACAAGACCCTTCAATGATACAGAAGCCCATGTTAGGATTGTTTTCTTCTCTATGTGGCTGCTTCTTGTGCGTGGTGAAAATTCTCTCAGCTCCTCCACTGAAGTCCATGGACCCAGAGGAATATCCAGCATTACTTTATGATCCACTGCTTTAAAGATCCATTGCTTTAGTCAGCCTTTGAGCCATTGCAATAGAGAGGGTGAGGGAAGCTTGTTATCAACTTTTGTATTTACTGAAGTCTGGGTTTGCTGTAACCTCGTTTTAGTTATAAGACACAGGACTTGTGTTTTGTCTTTCAAAAACAGCTTTGATTCTGGCTGATTGAATAAAATCCTGTTGAATAAAAAAGTCAGCGTGGGTTAGGGGAGGTGATTCAACAGCAGCATGGGTCTGTGAATGACTCCAGTTTTTTCTGGCTGGAAAGGGGTATATAGATTTGTTCTTGAGCTTTTTCTAAAAGTAAAGGAAATAATTTTTAAAATAATAAAAAAATAAATGATTGGAGGTAAGTAAGCATTAAAATAATCCACATTTGTTTAAACTGTGGTCATTTTTCTAAATTTTCTCTTGTCCTATGTTGGTAACATGTTCTGCAAGTTCTGTTTATGGTGCTCAGAGGTATGTTGCTAACTGCAATGGGTTAAATGAAATTCTGAGGTTGGAATAGAAAAATATGACTTCTTTCTTAGTTGTTTACATCAACTTCCAGTAGTATGAGCAGAAGAAAAATATTTTAAGGTATCTCCATTTTTCTTCTTAGAAAAATATACTGACAAAGGATTGGTTCATCTGCCTGCTCTTAGTTGTCAAATTGATTTTTATGGGACTATTTTTTAAATCTTTCCTGTTTCTACAGCATTAACTCATGTTATATCCTTTGATTCTGGTGCTAGTGTTATTTTTCTTTCCCTGTGATTAGTTAATGACTGCTTCCATTTGTACAGCAATCACGTTACTATTGTTTCTATGTCATTGTGCCAAAGCCCAGTGCTGTCTGTCAACACACTTCATGTTTTCTTTTTTTAATTAATAGCTGGAAACACAAAGTAGAAAAGCACAAAATGATGTTTTGGTATGTTCCAGAAAATGATCTGTATGATAGCTTTGAGGAACTACCCTATAAAGCTGTTAAAAACTATGTTAAAGGCTTATATATTTAAAACATTAACATTTAAAAGAGTGAAGTGAATTATGACCTAGACATTTTTCTTCTGTAATTGCAGCAACTAGAAAGAGAGATTGAAAATAAGATAAATTTATAGTTATTATACTTAAGCCAGATGGCAAGGACTCTATTTTCTGTTCCATGACAGACCTTTTTTTTAATTATAGAATTATATTTCAGTTTTCTTGTTCTTCTATTTCTTTCAAAAAGATAGGAAAATGCCAAGTCCCTTTCAGCTGCTTCAATAAGAATTATGGATTTCCTAGCACATATAACTCAAGTCTAGATATATAAGACAGTGTGAAAGGAGAAAAGAGTAAAAGGAAGCGATATCCCTTCTGAATAAAGTTAAAAGTCTCTATTAGATAAAAAACCAAAGTGCTAGCAACAAGAGAGAAGAAATATATGGAAAATGTCACCAAAGAAGTTGTCACTTGTGAAGGAGAGAAAAGATCAGCAGCCTTCTGACTTGCAATTCACACCAAACAAGATGAGACCTTGGAAATTGTTAAAAATAGAACCCAACAGAATGAAACTATAGACAAAACACTCTTAAAAGAGTACCAACTGAAAATGAAAGAGTGTACTATACGCTGTCACGTTTCCCAGCACAATAGAAGTGAAAGATGCCAAAAAGAAAAAAAAATTAAAAGGTGCAGGTGAGGATTAACTTATGGGGAAACACTTAAATGTATGAGGAAACATCATTAAGTCTCCGCTCTCTGAAATAAAAGGAAGTTGTAAACACAATGACAAAGAAATGTGACCAAAGCGACTGTGGCATCTGACTGTGTGCTACACACTGTTCAGAGGAAGACAAGCCTTCTACAGTACTGCCCAAAGCAGAATAAAGAAAACAACTGCTGACAAATAAAGGAAGGAGAAATTCAATTTCTAAAAGGAATATTAGTTCCTCATCCACAATTCTTCAAGCTACTGCTTGTGGTTTAATTTTTATCTTGGAAACGGTAAACCACAGAGTAATTTTAATTTCCATATGTGAACCAGAAAAATACAAGCATTCTGCACTCAAGCAGGCAAGTCAAATGAATCAGGAAAAAAAACCCACAAAAGCAATTTAGCCAACTTTTCACTGAATTAAGTGAAAAGCTCTAAAACAACCCCGCTAGCGACTGTCCTTTTTGCCTAAAAGGTTGGGCATTCTTTGCGTTAGAAAACACTGACAAACCCTGAAACCGAGTGCTAAATGGAAGGGAAGAAAAAAAGCAGCAGTAGATGTTCTTCATTCAGTTTATAGGTTTAAAGACAGCATTTAGGCAACCACCACTCCTATATATTTGGGAATACTTTAGGTGTTATGATAAGCCCTTATAACAAGGAACTTCATCAAAGGTTTATGTAAGGAAGTAGAAGTTGTGTTTGATTTATATTTCAGCAGTAGAAATCAGTATCAGTTACTACTTCTGGTTTCAATTGTTGCTTACTTCACTTTGGAAAAGAATAGGTGGGCACAGAATGGATACTTCCAGAAAATCTTGATTGTCCTGGCAACACTGCATAATAAACTGACAGAAGAAGGTTTTCAGCACCCTAAAGAAAGACCAGAGAACCAGTATCAAAGCTTTTAAACCAAAGCATTTTCTGAAAGGAAAAATATTTGGGGAGTGTTTCAGTGTTCCTGCCTTCTGGGAAGTATGTTTCTAGTTGACAATGAAGCATTCACCATCTTCAACAAGACCTCATTGCTGAAATAGGCAGCCTAAAGGCTGTCCAACTTAACTGCTATTCCACCTTTGCTTAGGAAAATATCCTAAGGGGATAAAAAAGAAAATATTATGTCTCCACGAGACAAAAGCACCCAGAATGTAGATCCTTCTTGTGGAAACCAGGTCAAGTCCGTGGAGCACTTTCCAGTAGGGTGTTTTAGCTCAGAAATAACATCAACGAATGTGACTGTACCGTTTCCAGATCTAGGCTGGCTTTATTCAGTCAAGTCAACTCATCCATCTCCTTAGTATTTCCACTTCAAAGGTTAAGAATACTACCAGAAGGAGTTGAGATCTGTCTGTCTTTTCATGCCCTCGGTACGCGTGGTCACTGAGAAGCAGACTGGTTCAGAAATGAGTATGTTTCTCATTTTCAAAATGTTGCAAAAGTTCATCTATTGCTTTTTTGGAATAGCTGCAGGATCCTTATCTTGGAGGAGAGACAGAAATGCAAACAGGTACATTTCTTGTGAAGCACTAACCAGAGAATTCACTTTCAGATCCTCCTATTTGTTTTTGAATAGACTGGATTTTTGCAAGCACCTTGCTTTTTGTTTCTGTTGTGCAGCTGTCTTTTGAAAAAGTAGGCAGTTTTGGTGGTTGAAACACTCTTTCAGTTTCATTTTTAGAGGTTTATCTCCTAGAACAACCATATGTTTTGTTTTGGTTTATCTTGCAATATTCTTTTCTGCAGAAAGCCCTTATTTCTTTTCTTGGCCAGATCTAGATTTAATTTCTTGTATTTGCAAGTCTCACATAACAAAGTTATCTGTATATATGTGTGAGAGAGCAGAAAATCCCCAATAAAACCAACTTTCAACAATTAATATTTTTGTACACAATGCTTAAAATAACTTACAATGATCTGTGAGCCAACCTGTGAGTCAATCACAACTTCATGGAAGCAGGAAGCAGAAAAGTACATTGACTTAAGTTCTGAGCAAATTCCTCAGAAATATTTGCTATAGGTTTGGCAATCATATATTGGCAATGACATAGTGGGGGGGAAAAAAAGACTTTCAGAATCTCAGAATTGTCATGACTCATCAGTGTGAAACTGCCATGAAAAAGCATGGTGTTTTCACATGTTTGACTAACTGATTTAAAACTGGGATAGGCATAAGAAATGTCTATGAAGGCATTTCTGTCCTATGAGAAGAGTCAATTATAGTAAAAATTAAGGTGATTCTGTATCTGACATAAATATTTATCAAGAAATAAATACCTGTAAGTAATATTTAAGCTTGGAAGAAAAAGTCAGCATGAAACCAGGAAAATGTAATCTCCACAGGAATTAACTTAGGCTGGAAATTGGAAGAAATTCTCTAAAGCAGGGGAATAAGGTTCTGTGTCAGCAAACAATCCAAGCAATTAGCATTGTTTTTTAAAAAAATGAGAGTTGTATGAGCAACACGAATACCTACATGGCTCTTACAGCTACAAAAAGTTCCTTCTCCCTTTGGAATCCGTTGGTCTGTTTGAATTAAAGCTGATACAAAGGAATAGACTTTAGAGGTAATTATATTCCAGAAGTTTTCATGAAAATAAGGGCTGGGTGGAGAGAACCCAAATAAGAAGCAGTAGAAGGAAAGTCTTTAGTGTGAATTCATGGTCATTTTGTCAGCAGTGTGTCCCTGAGCTCACTGGGGCATTTAAATGCCGTGGGAAAGGCATCAAGCATAGCCCAGACTTTCTCAAACACAGGAGCTTCACACTACACTGGAAAACGGGTTTCAGTAGTTCTGCTCACATGTGGTGCATTTCTAACACTGGAGCCTGTTACACAGTGAAAGGGTTTGAACAATGTGTTTGTCTGCAGAGGGTCTGATGACTTCACCAAGAGAAAACATTTTCTGTCCCAGTCCCTCATGCTGTGTGAAATTAGACACATAATTTCATTTTTATGTGAACTTCTTATATTTACCCTTCACAGAGCAGTCAAACACAAAGTAACACCTTCAGCTGAATCATATTTTAAAGTGTTTTAATTAGATATATGTTACTAACAGCACCTTTTTTTTCTTTTTGAAAAAAATCATATTAATGATGAACAGTTATGGATCTGCCCCATCTGAATGCAATGGTAATTTCAAACACTCTGAAATTTGTAAAAAGTTAATACTGTTCTGAGAAATTCCATCTAGAGGGGAGATTACCTTTTGAGTGTATTTCTGTTTCATATTTATGAAATATTTCTGTGGCAACCTCAACAATAGCTTTCATGGGACATGAAAAATACAAAGTGTTTATTTTTAGGTGTTCATTTGGTATGCCCTATCCCTTAGGGCTGTGCCTATTTCCTCTCTTAATAAGCCTCATCCATCTCTCAAAAATGATGGGCATCTTAACTTCATTGCTGGCTGAGTCCAGTGTAAAGCGGATGACTGGCCATTTCCCAAGGCTCTGAAATCACAAGCACACTTTGTGTTTTGCCATGACGAGGTCCTACGCATACAGACATGGGTGAGTGCAAGGAAACGATCCCTCCCATTTCCAACCTGTTCCCAACAGAGACCCAAGTAGGCAGCTAACTTTTTTTCCATGGCTTGGTGACAGATGTTTTCGAGCAGCTAACTTTTTTTTCCATGGCTTGGTGACAGATGTTACCGTAGGCATTGTCTGATACTCAGTGAACAGCCACCATCAAAGGAGCAGGAGTGACATACTTTTAACATTACAGATTTACTTCTTTGGTCAAGCTGAAAACCCCTTGAAAGCAGAAGGTGGCTGGTGTAGTAACGTGCTCATGTGTTCATGCAATCTCCTCCACTTCTGTGTTGTACTTACTGTTTCCTCAGCTGTTTCTTGGCTGTGAAATCTCCTAAGCAGAAACTTTTCTCCTTGTGGTCCTTCTCCCAGTGGACTTCTCACTGCCGACTTGGACTTGTGAGTTTACAGATGTTGAATAACAGCAGTAGCGACAGCAGCAGCAGTAATAAAAGAAAGTTTAGCGCTTTGCCTGTGTCAGACTGCGGATACTTACGTGATCTCTGTTACACAAATCGTGAGCAACTTTGTAGATTATCAGCGGTATTTAGACAACTACATCCCTCATTCTGATGGGAGTTAGGCACTTCAATGCCTTTAAGGATTTGTGCCTCTGGGGCTTTTTCCAGATAACAGAAGTCTATGGCAGAGTTGGTGGGAGATAAACTTGAATTGCCCACATCTAAGAGCTGGGGGAAGGGCAGGCACTACCACAGGAAGAAGGAGCGCAGCTTTTCCTGCCTGCGGCATTCCTGGCCTTTACAGAAAGCCTGGAAGGAGCATAGAGAGATGGCATGCTAACTACGTTAAAAATTAATATCCCACGTTAGACGGAGCCAAGGACCACGGACCAGAGTTGGACTCGGTGTTGCAAACTGTAACAAACGCCAAACTTGTGTCTTTGTGAAGGGGGGCAAGGGAGTCTGTGAATGAGTACAGCTGTAATGTTTGCGAGATCACCAGTGGCATTCAGCACCTTTCTCAACCAGCTGTGCTCAGCCGTGAGCACCTTGCAAGCTACATGGAAAACATGATCGTTTTACGTTGGGACTTTTGTTCTGCTTTCACAAAGAAGGAGACACAGAATATGGGCACCCTTTAGGTTTTGGTGGGGGGGGTTATTTGGTTGGGTTGGTTTTTTCTCTCTCTTTTTTTTTTTTTTTTTTTTTTTTTTTTTTTTTTTTTTTTTTTTTTTTTATGAACTCTGCTCTTTGGACATAGGAAATCCCATTCTATTTTTATATAGGAAAGTTTCTAAATCATTCTTGAAGGTTCCTCATATCCTCTTTCCCTAAAATTCCTTTACCTCAGCCCATCTACATGTGTGAAAAGGAACATTATGGTTTCTTTTTGATTGCAAGCAGTCACATTTAAAGAAAATTATTTGCATTTTCTCATAATGAGCCACCGTCAGTCATTAGTCGGCCAGAGTGATTCCATCCTGCAGGCAGCCAGATGCCAGAAAACACTCAAAGCAAGAGACTGACCCTGCTGCTCTTACTGGACATAGACTTCCCTTGGAAATGGGTTTTGTATCCCATTAAGAAAGGCAGGAACTCGCCTTTAATAAGAAGTAATAAGAAGGTTTATAAGAACTATTTTAAGAATAAGAATTGTTCTTTCAAATCCTCTCTTAAGGAAAGATTAACTCTTTAAGAATTGTTTGACAAGGGATAGCATCAGCAACATTGAGTCTATCCGTATATCCAAAAGAATCTATGTGCCCTCTCTTTTGGACTGACAAGATCGGTCTAGAGTAGGAATAAACTCTTTTTTAGTTACTTAAGGGAAAGCAAGCCACGATATTTTTAAAGCCTGTGACAGGAAAGCATTGGGACAGGAAAGTGTCTCAAACTGCTTTTGGAAACACCGTGGCTCTTCCTCAGATGTTACTTATCTTTTCCTGCTAAGAAACTGCTGGGACCTGCAGCTGGCGTGAGCACCGTGTCCCCTGTGCCCAGGTCGCTGCGGAGAGGGAGCCCGCGGGGAGCCCGCCCGTCCGCGGAGGGGATTCAGGGTATCCAGCTCCGGCGGAGCCCTGCGGGCTGGCAGCCCCCGGCTCCCCGGGCGCCCGTACCGGGAGGAGCCGGCACCGCCCGGGCCCCGCCGGGGAGCGCCGNGCATTAGCTCCCTCCCGGTGACCGAGGCTTTGTATTCTACGTTAGACCGAGGGGTTAAGTGAGGGGGAGGAGGAGGAGGAGGAAGACGCTCCTAATCCCTCGTGTCTTTGTTCCGGCTTGCACACATCGGAAACGGGGCCGAAGCAGTGTGATCACTTTGCATGGAAGAGGAAAGACATTTGCAGGCACTTTTGCGCATCCTGGCATCCTGAGCGGGGCTGGAGGAGCGGCGAAGGACACCCCGGTACCCTTTTCCGCCGCCGCATTCCTCCTGCTCCCAGCCCGCACCCTCTTTTC
>WBNO01004504.1:703949-840238 GCA_013400575.1 Peucedramus taeniatus
CGGGCCGGGGCGGGCGGGGAGGATTCGGGGGCTGCTGGATGCGGATTCCGCGCCTCGCTTTACCGCTATCTCCTCCACCGCGGGAAGCGCCCGGGACCGAGGAGAGCCCGTCGGAGCCCAGCCGGCGCCTCTGCCCCTGCCTCGCCGCCATCGGCAGGGAAAAAGCCCTGCGTTCCCGCAGGCAGGACCATGCCCCGCCAGCTGCTCTCAGGGACCGTGCTGCTGGGAGCCGCCCTCCTGCTCGCAGGTAAGGGACCGCTGGTACGCTCTGCCCCGGTCAGACCCCGTTCTGCGCCGAGCTCTCCACGACGGGCCCCCCGTGATGTGCCTCGTCAGCTGCGCCTGCCGCGCCACTGACCGGTCCCGCCGCACCCCGCTTGTCGGCTGGACCCGGCGGCACCTGCCTCTCCTTCGCCCCTCTCCTCTGGGCAGCGCCGGGGAAGTGATCCCTGCTTTCCAGGGAGCGGAGAAACGCCGCATCCGCGAGCTGTGGTTATGCTCGGGATCCCCATCGGCGTGCCCCGGGAGCAGCTCCCCGGAGGGTCCGGCGGTGCGGAGCCGTGGTGCCTCTCCTCCTCCAGCAAAGCAGAGGTGGCGTGGCGGCCAGCCTCTCCCGGGCACAGGGGACCGCCGTACATCATCGGGAGTTGTCCGAACCGGTGCATCACGGAAGGAGAGCATGTCTTGGCTGCAGGGCACGCTTCTTTCCTCCGCACTTTGTTTTCAAGCGTCCCAGCTCTGCCCGTGAAGCGGCAAAGGTGTACCTTTTCTTCGCAAAAATCGAGGTCCTGCTTCCTCCCTCCCGAGCAGGTCGGCGGAGCACCGGTGGCGCTCCCTGCGGGGCTGGCTGCCGGGTCTCGCGGGAGAGTGGGATGGAGCTGCTCTCCGGTGCCTGCGTCCCGCAATGGTGGGGATGGATCGTTACAAATTTGATGTTCTTAGCTGAGTTTTGTTTTACTTTGATCCAAGAGCCAGTCCCCGTGGGCCGGGGCGCCGCGGTGGGCAGCGCGTCCCAGCGCTGTGTGGCTGGTCACCTGAGAGCAGGGGTGCGTGGTGGCGGGGCAAAGGCCGGTCCCGCGTGGGCTCATCGCTCGGCAGGGCCGCTGACCTGCGGGGATGCCCCGCGGAGAGGGGCGGACCGGCGGTCCCGCAGCCTGACCGCGCACGGGCTCCGCGTGTCCCGCCCCGGGGCAGCGCGCAGCAGAAAGGGGCTGGCAGCCGGCGAGGAGCGAGGGCAAACCCCGGGTGGGGAATCGAAAAGCCGAGCTCCCCGCGGGACAGCCGTCGAGGCCAGCGTTCCTGCGGTCAGCGGAGCGCCCGCCCGGCCGCGCTGCACCTCGCGGGTGGTCGGGGCTCGGTCTGCTCCGCGCCGCTGAGCCCACGGGAGCGGTCCCGCTGCCTGAGGCTGCCCGGGAGGAGAGCTGGTGGGGCCGCTCCGATGAGACGTTTTCCTGCTCGGGAAGTGCTGATTCATCAGCTTTGATACAGATACATAGGTATTCTTCTACTTTTCTTTCTTTTTTTTTTTCCTCTTTCTTTTCCCCAGGAGAGTGCTAATTTCCCCACATTATTTGTCTCTGCCTAGGAGGTTCTTATGCCCAAGATGAAATAGGTACAGGCATGGGACACCTACCCTGGATACAGGAAATGTGGATTCAGATCCTTGCCAGGCTTCCTTCACAGCTTGAGTCTGAACTTCGGCGTCCTGCTCCTACATGGGCTCCTGCGGTGACCAGCTCCGCTGGGGGACAGGCTTCCTCTTTCCTGTCGGAAAGGTTTCCCATTGTGCAGATCATGGCAAACCCACTGCCCGGGGAGAGGGTGGACTCTGTGAGCCAGGGGCTGTGAGAAAGACCCTAGTTCACCTTCCTGTTCACATGCACCCTAGACCAATCCCGCTGGGAAAAGCTTGGCTTGCTTAGGGGACAGGCTGGGGCTCTGTGGACAAACATCCCTCTGTTCTGGGGACAAACATCCCGATGGCCAGCTCAGGTGCTGTCGGCATTGGAAAGTTGCTTCTCTAGTTTGGCTGGGTGCCCTTACAACCATTTTGCTGGAATTTCATATCTTCCCCATGTACAAGAGATTGTGCTCGAATCAGAATTTAAATGTTTTCAGACTCATTGGCTTTCTTGCTGTTTTTGTTTTCGTGTTGGGTTTTGTTTTTTTTTTTTTTGTTTTGTTTTCTAGAAAAGCATTCTTGCTCAGCTTTGTTTGGACATCTCAAATAGGTTGATCATGCTTCTTCTGGGCCACAGGCAGAACTCTCCATAGTTGTGTTTGCATGGAGAGTTATTGTTGAAGTGGTGGGATGTTTTGTACCATACATCTCTCTGTGCTTTTCCTCCCATTTCAGCCCCCTTCACTGCTTATTTACCTATGTTTCTTACTCAGGCTGCCTGGTACTCCCCATTTCCAGTGCTCTTGATGAAATTCAATTCATCACTGGTCCCCTCTTGTAATTCAGTCTCTGCAGGCGCCTGCTGAGCTTCCATTTTCTGACAAGTTCTAGGGGAGATTTTCAGAAATAGTCAGTGGTTCAGAAAGAACCTAAAAAGACCTCCACAAGGATGAGACAGAGGGAGGTCTTTCAGCCCATATATGTCTACTTCATAATTTAAAACTCCCCAAAGCAACATGCAGCCTACAAGCTTTGAGAGTACCCATTTGAAAAATGAGATTAAGGAAATTAAATTCATTTGACATGTGAGTGTTGGGCACTTCAGCTCTCTTGTGCACACACATATTTTGGTTAACTTGGGAAAGAACAATACTTTTTTCTGGGTTTTGCATAGAACTCACATATGTTTTCTTTATATGTTATTATTTATTCCATAAATTGTATTGCATATGCCTGCTAATGACTGTACACACAATGGCCAACATGAATATGTGGCTGCTGCATTTAGTTCAATCTCCCTCAATAAAGTCCTCAAATTTATTGCTACAATTATAATTATTACTATAGTATTACTATAATTTCAATCACTAGCATTTGGGATTGTGAAGGACTGTGTTTAAACCCTGAAAACATCAGATTCTGCAGCCTGGATTGAGGCTTATGTGCCATGTTTCCAGAAACATAAACTGTGTTTATGGTTTAGCTGATGGTTTAGCTGTATTTCCAGCTGTATTTCTGGCTTTCCACACAGAGGTGGTACCTCACAATTTGCAGCTAGAAGGTAAATAGACTCTATTACAGTCTTATCTGTGAACAGCACTATATGATCTCAGTTATTTCAGTTTGAACTAGAACATTAAAATCCCCAGTGGACTTTCCAACTTCAACATTAAAATCCCCAGTGTTCCAACTAGGAACATTAAAATCCCCAGTGGACTTTCCAACTTCAAGAATTTCTTTCTTCACTTCTTTCAGCTGAAAAAAGTGAAGAAAGAAATTCTAGGTCAAATCTAACCAGTGCTGAGGTTAATTTCTTGCAATAACTAACCTGACTTCTCTGAAAGTGCTGTTCAGATGGAAGTTCATATGTTAAGGTTTCAATTTGATTTGAATACTTGCTGAAGCAATGACAGACGGAATGGTCCAGTTTGGGATAAGGGCTGGAGTTACTAACAAAGTTGAGAAAAACTGGCTTTCACGCTTCTTCACAGAAACAGGCCTCCCTAAAAAATTCTGAACTCATTCACAATAAGGAGAAGAGTTAGACACTGCTACATAACAGAGATTTTTAAAAAATGTATGGTGTGTATGGGGTTAAAGCATCAAGCTTGTTGACATAGTTAAAGAAAATCACTTACACAGCTAACTGATGTTTTACCAGACAGGTGTTTCACCCATGTGCTTCACCTAAAACTAGATTTTATTATCAGACAGCTGGTGTAAATCTGGAGCTACTCTTTTGGGCTGGGCTAACATCTTCTAGATTTACAGTTTGTGTTGGATGAAATCAGGACTTGGCCTGTGCTGTAGTAAAGATCTTCATATCCAGAAGCACCCAATATATTTAGAACCCTAAAAATTTGCCTTTGAGGTGATTTGAGAGGTTTTTTGGTGGTGTTGGGTTATTTTTTTTTTTTACATCCAAACAATAACAAACAAGCTGTCTATTTTTTGTCAGATGCTTCAAAGACTGAAACCAGTAGCCTTCCACACTATGTGGGTGTATAGGACAAAAGGAAATTGTACAGATTTGCAGGACAGTTGATAAGTCCTTACACTTTAATGTGGTTTGGAAACTTCCAGCACACTGTTTATCAGCTTGCTAGTTTTCATGTCCAATTGAGATTGGGAAAGGAAGAAGCTCGGCAGAAGCAGATGAGGGTTAAGGTTTGGTGTTTCAGAAGTCTGTGGCCAGAGGGGCTGTGATGGGACTTCAGCAGCAAAATTGTTCCTTCAAATCCCCCAGTCAGGGTATGGGACTTCCTGCTGCAGGCCCAGAGGGAATGGAAAGCAAGACTGCTCCATGAGTAGGTTTTGCATGAAATGCCCAATCACAGTCACCTCTGCTCTTGGAGGGAAGTCTCTCCTGTTGGTGTGAGACCTTCAAGAAGCAAAGTGCTCCCTCTAAACACATGCTTCATCTTTAGATCTCATCTCTGCCCCCTGTAGTCTCTTTTTTTTCCCTCTACCAATATTTGTGAGAATGTAGAGAAACATTTCTGTATATATTTGTGCATGAATTCTACCCACAGGCAGAACCAGGCTCTTCTCTCTTTGCCCTTGTGATGCACCCTTACTGCACGTATTCCTGCAGCTGGGAAGCAACCTTTCCCAAGCATCCTCAGCTGGGAATGGTCTGACTTCGTGATGCATAAACTGCTTATCCTAAAATTGGTCCAATGGTTGTCAGGAAGGTGCCCATACAGTTTTCTCTTACTGAGATGCAGAAGTTCAGTTTCATTCTCCTGTGGTTGGAGATCAGCACTGCATAAATCCTGATGCTTAAAAGAAAGAACTATGCCTGCAAGCAGGAGTTGGAAAAGTGAAAATGCAGTCATTACTGCTCTCTCCAAAGCCAGGCATGGCATAATATCGTGCCTTTGTGACCAGCAGAATGAACTCATGATGGAACTAAGCAAAGTGCTAACAGATTGAGAAACCAGCAATGAGAGGAAAGAGATTTGAAACTATACATTTCAGAGGTACCTTTGTTTGAAACTTAAGTCTTGAGCCATTGAGATGTATGGAGAAATTTGGACAGGGAATGTGGATAATTGTTTCTTCTGCATTAAGTCATGTTTGCATTTGGGGTGTTTTTTTGTGTAGCACAGTGAGTGGAAATATGCCAGACTAAAGATGAAGATGATTTAGCTTGTGGCGCATCAGTGTATTCAAGACCATTATGGATGTTTGTGCAATAGTTAACAGATTCATTAATCACCTTTCTCAGACTTTGGTTTGTCTTGTGTTAATGCTGAAGCAAAAGGTTCATGTTCATGGTGAGCTGGTTTTACTCTCTCAGTTGTTTTCCCTTCAAAATACTTATTGATTCAAAAATCAATAAGTTGATTTTTCATTAGTGAAATCCATATCCTCAATGTTAAGTCACATATTTAGAGCGTAATTCAGTGAAATGTTGTTGACACTGATTTCTCTTGGCATGACTTTTCTGGGTGGTGGGGCTGCTTTTCCAGCAGTCACTGGTATGTGGCACTAAGCACTTGTGCAATACAACTTCTTTTTAAGTTGTATTCGTTCTTTTGGAGCTATGGCCTTGAAGCAAAGTTCTCTTTGTTGTTGGAGCAGCTGAAGGATGGGCAAGGGGCTAGAGGGCAGCTGCTGCTGGGATTTCAATGGGTTGAAGATGCTGTGGCAATGTGGTGCCTTTATTCCCACTCCATGACTGGAAGTGGGTGAAACAGGCAGGGCACAGTGGTCCTTGAGAGCCAGGGACCTGTGAGCAGATGTCTCTGCTCCTCAGATGTTCTCTCAGGAAGCCTGTGCTCTGGGAACAGACCCCCTGCTTAGTGCGTGGGGAGCAAAAAGGGATGAGTGTGAGGGCATTTCATGAGAGGAATTTCACAATTTCACATAGCTCACTTAAGTGTCCTTCCTGTGGGATTCTTCCTTGACACAGAGTGAAGGAATTCACCCCTTTTGTTCCCATTGTCATTCCTCTATGGAAAAACCTCTCATCAGGATCACCATAGACTAATGTTAACAGAAGCGTGAGAGTTGCCATCCTGGATCAGACAAGAGCTTTTTTAGCTTCATGTCATGTCTTTAGTAGTGTCCAGCATCTGATCCTCAGGAAAGGTTCATGAAGCCTTGCAGGAAGCAGTTATCCAATAAGACTCTTAAGAGGGGAATTTTTTTTTTTGGTAGTATGATCTAAAATCCAATAGAATTTCATAAGAAACCATGGAATTGAGGGTCAAGGAAACTAAGATTTAGTTGTTGTCTATGTTTATGCAAGTGGATATTACATAGTGGAAGTAAATCACATTAAATTATATAAGACAGGTCTTTTTTGTTCTGTTGTGCTGAAAGTGTTTGGGGCACCCTTCTTTGTCTCATGCAGTGCTGCAATTGACTAATCATCCTAATCTATTTTATAAGTATAAATTATTATCTTTCCCCAATGTAATTGAGCCATAGGCAGTTGGGCAGAAGATTTCTGCATGTGTATCTACCTCCTTAGACTGGGTGCTTTAGATGTCATTTAGCAGCAAAGTGGGTTTTGCTCCTAAGCCATTGCAAGGGCCCCCTCTGTGCAGACTGTTCCAGTACTTCTGACCTCTCTATTTTAAATTTTTTGTTGCATTATTTACTTGCTCTTGTTTTAAACCCGGGGGCTTTACTTATAGCTCTGCTTTATAGGTTTAAGTGGGGTGGATGGAAAGTTGGTTCCTGACTTTTCTTTTTGCCTTGGAGCACTACAGGACAGTTTAGCTGTAACGATAGAGTTTTGGAAATAATAACCAGCAGCCTTCAGCAAAGTGTAACTCCTTCAGCTTTGCTTTATATTTTCTTCTACATAGTTCCTAATTTGTTTCTATGCTTACAGCTTAGTGATTACTACAGCCCCAGATGAATTTGACTGGGTCTGTGTTACTGGCTGAGCAGGTAGATTACTGGCAGGTAGGCAGTTTGTCTGTCTTTATGAAAGTCTTCCAATTCAGTCCTATTATATTGCTTCATTTGTCCTTCCAGGCAATCTGTTACAATTTTTAAGTATCAAACTGGTAAAGAAATTTAGTTTGGCCAAGAAAATCTACACCTTTACTCAAAATTCGTAGGAATTCTAAATTGGTTTTGTGTCAATTTTAGTGTACTTGCTTTCTCTTTATACCAGATCGATACTTTTCTACTCACTTATTAATAGGATAAACTTTCCAGGAGAATATTGAACTGACCATGATGTGCTAGGATCTGTCACGGTGGAATTAGAGCAGAGGCACGGTGGCTGCTGACACATGTCAGTATGGATCTGGTGACTCACAGGCATAGTCGGGATAGGTCTCTCTTCCCTGTGTGAGCAGCACAGGCTGAATAGTGTGTGTGGAGACACGAAATGACACTCCTGGGTGAGTGCCACTGGCTGATCACATGGCATCCCTTTGGCTGGGCAGATGACAGGGTCACAACCACTTCTCATCTGGATGGTCTGAGCAGGATCTCCATGCAGGGGCCAGGACAGGCACATCAAGGTGGAGGGATATGAGAGCCACGTGGATTTGTGCTGAATGTGGCTGTGAAAGTGTTGCTATAGGCTAGCACTGGTGTTACCAGCCTCAGCTGACCTGTTTTGTTTTTAAGCTGGGCATTTACTCCGTTGGAGTGAAGACCAGACTAAGGTGGGCACATCTGTGGTATTTCTCTTCTTTTCTTAATGCACATCATATATATGTGTGTCTTTTGCCTTCTGGGTGTGTTTACCAAAGTGGTCTTACAACGGTTCATAATGGAGATGTCAGACTGTGCATTTGGATATCCATTTTCAGTTCCATGTGCTCAGTGGGAAAGAAAAAGTTTGTAGTTACAGCTGGTATTATTTCTTCTCTGTAAATATGTCTTCCTTATACAGCTGATGAAATGAGCACCTTCATCAGGCTAGATATCGGCCAAGATGCTCATTTCAGATCCTGTATTTCTAGAGATCTTAAAACTTGATGGATACAACAGGAAACCAAGATTATTTTTTCTCTCAGATATCTGACTGTTAAATATTGAAATTTAGTTTTTATTGGCATTATATAAAGTATCTATCCTCATACATGGAAGTTACCTGGTGAGTTTAGGGCAAACAAGGCACAAACTTCTCATGAGCTGGTGAAGCAAGTGCCTTCAAGTGGGTCTTGTGGGACACACAACATGGAACTGCATGGCCTTGATCGCCCAGGTATGATGGGAAATGTCAAAAATTCCAATTGGTAATAACTGGAACGAGATTTGTGTCAAATAACCGTCTGACGTTTCAGTTTGTTTAATTGCTACATCCAAATTTTTAAATTAACAACCCCTCCCTGCTCTTTATTAGAAAGACTTCACCACAAGCTTCTATAAAAGTAACCTGACCTAACTGGGGCAGATACTGGCAAAACGTTTGGCAATTATTGGGGAAATACATATTTTTTTACATTTGCAGCTATTGGCCATATTGGCAAAACAGTGCATACTGCTCAGAAGTGTTAATGAAGTATTATCAGAACGATTGCATTATTTTTAGCAACTAAGTGTTTTGCTTTGGCTCTAACATTTAATCTTACATCAGTGTGCATAGTCATCTAGGAACAGCAAATGCATGCAGAGAGTAAATAAATTATAACTTGCTCTGAGATCTAGAACTAAAAAGGAAGGGACATACTTGTTCAAATATCTTTCTGTGCCTATGAGGGCCTGTTTTGGGCAGTTGCACATCCATTTTCCCTACTCGGTGATTTTAGTTCCAAGGCTTTTAGTCTGCCCAGAACTCATTTAGTCTTCTGTTACCAACTTTATGCTGTTCAGACTCTACTATGGTGTGTATCACAGAGCAACCCAACTTTACCATCCACTAACCTGTCTTTGGTTTTTTTTTCCTCTTTTTTTTTTTTTTTTTGGCTGGTTGTTATGTCCTAATAGTGCTTTAAATTCTTGCGTTATAATTGAGATTGATCAAATGTAAGCATGTATTGCAAAACATCAGACTAGATGAATGGAATGTCTCTTCTGGACCTGAAAGGGATGAACTGATGAACTGGTAATTTTTGTGAAAGTATGTGTACTTAGTAAGTAAAACAGCATCCAATAGTTTTCTTGGTTTTGAATGCAAAAGAGATGCAAAAGAGAGGAAAGTTTCAGTCACCACAGGGATATATGCAAGTGATGGCTCTGTTAAGGAGTGATACAGCTTGAGCTGCTGCTTCTACCCTGGGGGTATTTCTGTCTGCCAGCTGTGTACCAGCACACATGGTGCCTCTCTTTGCAGGGGAACCAGCAGGAAACAAGTACAAAGCCACCTCTGAGTCCAGGGACCTGTATCTGTTAACACTTGTAAATCCCCATGGCTCTTAATTGGCCTGCAGATTTCTGCTTCAATAGGAACAGTAGTTACATTTTGCTGCTTCAGATCATGAGTTTGCTCATCTGGACCACTGTCAATGTCAGCTTGGGACAAAGTCACACCTCCTTGCTCTCTCACAGTTAAGCTGCCCTAGTTTCTCTTCTGCAGGCTTCAGGTGTGAAGCTTGGATTTACTTCAGAGAAGTGCTGTGAAATTAGATGACTGTGAGGTTTCCTTTAGAATGAGGATTTAGATGGCATCTGAAAGACCTGGAGATACCACTTTGAGTCTCAGGGTGGCTCATGGTTCGGCACTGTAGGTCTTTCCTGGAGCCTGTTTCTAAGTACAGGCAATGGAGAGGGTGCTTTTACCCCTGGGAGCAGGAACCAGGTTGTGCTGCCTTCTTTGCCTGTACCTGAGCTTCAGAAACCCAGGTGACAGATGAGATGGGGGCTATTGATGCCATGGGGATAGAAGAGTGTCTCCTTCCAGCAGTAGTTCTTCCTAGCCCCCAGCACTCACAGAAGCAGAAAGCTTCAGTATCCAGAGTGCTCCCTTCTCCCTCTAGTCCTGCAGCAGGACCATGCCAGACAGTTACACATCAAACAGGAAAAGAAAATTTTCTTTTCCATTCACCACACAAATTTTAAGACAACTCTCCCTAAAAGTTCTCCTGTCTTTATAAATGCAAGTATTAATGCTGAAGAGAATCTCAGCATTGATTAAACTAGAAGGACCTGTTGGTCCAGACTTCTTCCTATGGTCGGATGTAAATTGAAGCTTTAAATGGCTCTTAAGAGTTGACCATGAGGTTTTTTTTCTTTCTATATATCTTTTTCTTCTTTAATAAAGTGAATTGGTGTACTATGGGTAGGTGCAACTGTTTGACCAAAAAAACAGTTATATTTACTTATAGAATGGACTGAAGAACCTTTTAAAGAAATGGTAATACAGCAGCTTGTCAAGAATAGCTCTGAAATAAAGAAGACTACTGATATCCCAGGTTTCCTTACAAATAAAGTAAAGCCATATTCTTCATTTGAGGTTAGCTAGTGGCCATGTTCTAGTTAAGGTGCTACTGTAGGTCAGAGTCAGGTCATTTTCACTGAAGATGCACTAAAGGTCAACCCACTGGGTATTGTCGTGCTCCTTTACATTTCATCTGGATTC
This sequence comes from Peucedramus taeniatus, assembly GCA_013400575.1. NCBI lineage: Eukaryota > Metazoa > Chordata > Aves > Passeriformes > Fringillidae > Peucedramus > Peucedramus taeniatus. The sequence goes on from WBNO01004504.1 coordinate 714,566, forward strand.
TGCAATTGCTTATTAGTTGTACACATGTGGGTATTCCCATTCCCTTCAGCGGAATGACTCACAGGGAAGTGCTCATAAGCAAGAGTAAAGTCCTGGGCTGCATCTCAACTGAATGACTGATGTTTTAAGCAGCACAGAGAGGTGGAGACCCTATTAAGAAATAACCTGCCCTCTCCTTCCAATGCAGAAGTGCCCTCTATAAAGTACATTTTTGCTGAACATTTGAATCAGGAGGAAATTATATTTGATGGTAAAACCCTCAGAAGCTCAGTTATGTTTCACAAGGGGTAAAACATGTGCAAATCCAACAGTGACTGAAACAATTACTCATGATGGATAACTTTATTGCCCACAGATGGCACTTTAAACCCAGAAGGTCAGATTCTTTGTACACACTGAAGTTGCAAAGATAAACTGATCATTCTCCTTAACCTCTCATTGTGCAGGTGAAAAAAGGATTAGTCAACATGTTGAGGATAACAGGAGTGGCTGGAAGACAGCCACAGCCCCAAATTATGGAAAAGTTGTTAGAAGGTCATCAAACCTGTAAACGTCAAGGAAATTTATAATAACTTCTAATATTGTAATTTTTTTAACCTAGTGTTAAAGCTAGCTTATGGATTTCCTTTCTTTAGTCAAAAGTAGTAGAATTCTCTGGGTATGAAAAGAAATTTAAAAGTAGAAACTGGAAAAATGAGAATGGGAATAATAGCCCAGATCATGGTCCCAATTTTGAGTTCAGCCAATTTATCATTTTTAAGAGAAGCCAAGATTTAGCAGAAATCAGTGGAAGGTTCATCATGCGTGTATGGTTACTCATTTGTCTATAGAACTGGACACATATAACATTGGAAAAATAAATGCATGTTCATTTATTTTATCTTTTTTTCTTTATGTGATCAGAGGGGTTTTTAGTTATCAGATAATTCATGTTTTTATTTACCTAATTTAGAAGAGGATCAGCTTTTTTTGTGGGACAGAAGTTAATGGAAGAAAGCTTTTTTTCCCCTTGAAAAAACCAGGTTTCTCTCTGCGTTCATAAAAAGAATTATTTGTCCTCCCCTTACTTTACTTAGAATGGCAAACTTTTGCAATCTAAATATACGTTTGCTTGTTAATTAAGCAACCCTGTCGACCGACTTTCACATGCATCTAATAAACCTTCCACAGCAAATAAAATGCATCCAAAAAAATCACCCCTTTCCCCACGGGAGGAGATTCCTCAGTTATCAGGATTAATTAGTTCTCTTGTTGTCACATGAAAAGAAGCTGCACCCCTCAATGTAGGTCAGTGTGAGGGTAGGCTGCTGATGGTCGCTTGGTGACAGGCACAATGATAAGTGAATGTGTCCTGTTGAGCCATGACCCTTCAGAAAAGACAGTGTCAAGTAAAATGCCCACAGAAGGTACATAGAAGGCATAATCTGCTTCTAAATATTGACAGTAGGAATTTCCCTGCTATTCTCCTTCCTTTTTCTTTCCTGGTAAACACGTCAAACTCTATTGCGTTTGCACTCTGCATCGGTTTTGAAGCATTTAAAAATGTAAGGAAGCTAATGACCCATGAATAGATAGGATGTCAAATAAAGCTATTTTTCTTCAAGACATAGCATCTTGCTGGTAAAAGCATTGTCTCCCATACTTATAAAAGCAACAATATTGGCTTGAAATAAGAACTCAGCTTTTTGTCAGTGAAAAATGAAATAAATGAATATATAATCAGGCTTGTATCTCTTGCCAGATACACTGACATTAAGTCTTGAATGTGAATACAATTGACTACTGGAGTTAAGTGTCTAAAATGTACTTGAAATCAATGATGAAATGCTGGCTTGTGTCAATGGGAGGAGAGTTAGACAAACACTAAGCACTCCTTGAGATCCCCCACACAGTATTTACAAATACTGTGCTGTCTTTTAGATACATGTAGAATGCGTAGAACGGCAAAAGCTTAAGTGTGTCCAGTGTATTTGGGGTTCTTGTTTGCCTACAAGATGGGGTGAAAAGGTAGCTGCTTTTGTGATGTTTTTCTTCGATTTTAATAACTCTGAGGCAGATCTGACATGTGGGAGTCCAGGCTGCCTTGTTTTGTGTGCTTCATTTAGGATCGATCTTAAGGTTTTCGTGTCTTTGTTTATATCTCTGTAAAGTTACGAAGAGAAAAACCTTGTGACGTTTATGATGCTTTCTTGCTCATCACCTTTGGCAGACTTTGAAAACAGCAGCAGCCCACATTTCCAGGGCTGGTCTCCTGGTCTCAGCATAGCTCAGGCATGGGCATGGTGCTGCAGGACTGGCTTTGCTCCTGGGCACGGTGCAGTGCCAGTGCCAAGCAAAGCCAAGCGCTCAGCACTGAAGGCAGGACCAGGCACTGCAGGCTCACTCTTCTCTCTTGTTGTCAACACCTTTCACTCACATGGATTTTTCATTTTCCCACCAGTTTTACACAAGAAGCAACCTACATGTTGCTCTCCAGCAACTAGGTTGAGTGTTGCATCTCTAGCAGCTGGGCTTTGATCCCAATGGTTTCCTCTGGCAGACCATCATTGATGTTTTTTTCATACATATTGAACTGCTTCTAAGCACTATTGCATGCTTTCAGCTTTTCCAGAGCCTCAAATAAGGAGCAGTTCAGAGAAGCTTGAGGTCAACTTTTCCCTGAAGTAAAAACCAAGATTCATAAAGCTGGATATAAACTCTGCCTTCTTGGGAGAGCATCTGACCCTTCAATTCTGGGATGACAAGAGGAATGCAAATGAAATGAGGGAATGTGGGAGTTTCACAAAACCATCAGATTGTTTAGCTGGAGGATGTTGACAAACCCTCTCAACCAGAGTGCCTGGGTTGCTCTCCAAGCAGCTGCCTAGGCTGTTGTAACATCTTATCTCAATTTCTCAGTGATTAGTCTCAGAGGAACCGTTTCAGAATGGTGAATGAGAAGACTCATAGACTGTAAGCATCTATGGGAGACTATCCCATAAAAGCACAGAGCACACTTTGGGGGGAACCAGCCCTTCAGAGTTGAGATCCTGAGAGGCCAGGTGTGAGAAATGTGTGTTTGCAATGCACATCACACAACAATTACTTATTCAAAGATTTGCTGTGCCATTTTTCTCCCCTCTTACCAGCTGCCAGAATATATTAATTTCTAGTTAGAAATATGATTGTCTAGACAAATCTCAGGGGAAGTCTGTGTATGTGTACAGTCTCACCATTCAAATCTGTGGTGTTATTTGAGGTGCAGACCAGAGGACCTCTTTACTCTGAAAAGTTGTTATGCCCTTGCTTGCAGCTTGTGCAAGTGAGCAATAATTTTGTTTACATATGTGTTCAAGTGTACCTTTTAAATCTTGTTTTGAATTGGCACAGATGATAGAATATATCAGAAAACTACTGGAGCCACATCTTAAATAAGATATACAGGGCTGTAAAGAAAGCTCCTGAATTTGGAGCAGCCATTGACTTTGATGTGTTTATAAATCCAAATTTTAATCACCAATCTCAGCAGGAACTGGTGTCCAAAAGTTCCTTCTCTAGTCAACAAAAGAGGGAGGCGCTCCTGATGGGTGGTAGCCCCAAGTAAGGTTCATGTATTTCTGCTATGTTTGGTGCATACAGCTGTTCATATTTGGCTCTGGCAGGGACCTCTTGGAAAGACTTAAAATAGCTAAGCTAAAACTGTATTTGACTGAGTTCTAGAAGAAAAATCTGCATTACCCTTTACTATGAGATCGGGCTTCTCCCATGTGTTGAAAGGTAATACTTTCTCTTGGCGTAAAGTGATTTGGGGTAGTTGCTGTTGCTCTCTCTCAACACTGAAATCTTTACAAATTGCACTTGAGCACCGATTAGACTACAACTGGTTTTCAACTTCTAATTGTTTTGAAATATTTTTACATTGTGTTCCCAGCTTCTGGAACATTTTGCTGTCAGTGCAAGGGCAGTGGGATGGATCAAGTGCTGCTTCTTCCCTAAGGCATGTTCCTCTGTCAGCTTGCCATGAAAGCTTTTGTGGCCATAGCCTATTATAGGGCAAGGATAAATCATGATGTCTTTTCAGCCAGCACCTCCTGACTTGATGAGAGGGAAGATCTCATGTTCTTCTGGTTTTCTGACCATGGGGCTTTTTCACGGGCTTCTTAAAAATGCCTCCATGTAAACTTTGCAAAGCCCACCTGGATGTTTTCAAGTGCCCTCAGCCACCTCGTGTTATACTGACATCAAGGGTTTCACCTAGAAACCAGAATGGTCTGGCCACAACAACATGCTTGCTTTCTCGAATAAGCAGCAAATCTCATCTGGAAGGTGTCTTGATCTTGTTCTCAAAATTTACTGTAAAGCTCTACCTTTTGACATTACTTTGTTGACAGGAAACCCGCAGCTGGTGAGGGACCATAAGTAAGAGTGCTGTGACCTTCAGTCAGAAAGGGAAGATCCTTAATGCCCTTTCATTCCTTCCACATCAGTTTCAGCTTTGCAGCAAGTCGTTTGAGTGGGATTTCGGTATCTTAGGAGTCAGTACGTGGCTCTTGCCGTGGGAGTGGCTGAATTTACCCTTCCCATTGAAGGGGCTGCCATGGCCGTGTTTCCTGAGGAAATGCAGCCAGCGGTGCTGGGGGCGAACTTCCTTGGTTAGATGTGGATCCATGGGGTCCTCAAGTTTCTTCATTATATGTTCAGTGAAAATTTTGAGAGCAAAGTCATTGACTGAGAGCTTTCAATTCTATTTTCTCTCCTGAGTAATGCTGCTGGAAGGTTATTTGAGTCCTGAGTCAGGGCAACGGGACTTTGTTCAAAGGAAGAGATTACGTGTGGTGAGAGAGGCACAGTTTTCTTTTTCTTTCCAGTATAACAGCATAAATGTGAGTGGGCTGGAAGCAGAATTATTTGACTTTGTTAATGTTTTGGTTTTTTTCTTTGTTTTTCTAGGATCTAGTTCAGGATCAAAACTAAAAGTTCCTGAGCTGAGTATAAATGGCATACAGCACATTGTTCAAGCCGGCCAGACTTTAAATCTCACCTGCAGGTAACCAACTGAGTTGGATTATGATAATTTGGCAGGGACTTCATACACCTGACACTTTCTTTTTTTTGTAACTGAAATTAGGAAAAAAATTAAACCTTATGTTGTGGGGAAAGGTGGGGAGTGAACTTCAATGGCAATTGTTTAATAGTTCTTTGTTGTTTCTGTTGTTGTTTTTGGAAAACAAGATAAAAGAGAACCCCATAAATAGCCTGATATAATAAAAAAGAAAGCTTGGGAACTGGAGCTATATCATTGCAGCCCAACATAATTGTTTCTGCTTCCTTATCTGTGTTTGCAGGGGGGAAATGGTTCATTCATGGTCTTTGCCTGAAACTCTTAGCAAGGATAGCAAAAGGCTGAAAGTAATTAAATATGCCTGTGGAAGGAATGGGAAGCAGTCCTGCAGCAGTCTGACCTTGAGCAGAACTCAAGCAAGTGACACTGGAAATTATAGCTGCAAATACCCAACAAGTCCAGCAAAAAAGAAGAAGGAATCTACAGTCTATGTATTTATTAACGGTAAGATTAAGTTTTTTTAACACTTCTTGGTACTTGCTCTGCAATACAGCAAAGTGGAAAAGTAAGGCAGTTCAGCTGTGGCTGAATTTTGAATGATATTTTCAGCCTTGCATAAGGTTAATTTGCCAATTAATGTATAAAATGTTCTTTCTCAGAACTTGCAAATACAAATGGTAGTCTTTTATCTGTTAGAAAAAAAAATGAAGCAAGAAAAAGACCCAATCCAACCATTTGCCCAGAGAAAACAGGAGTCCAGATGGAAGTGGACGACAAGTGAATATGTGAAATAGGTATCAGAAACTGTATCCTACGTGATGGGATGTGATGTGATTTCTAGGCAGCTGAAGGATGCTAAAGCTCTCTGTCCAGATCACTGACTTGCCTCATGCTGCTGAAAATTACTATTTGCATGTGAAGTCATACTAAAAAATGTCCTCTGTAGTTCCTGTCACACAGATTGAAAAAATCTAGAATAAATGGAATCAAATTAAACACAGAGTTGTGTTCAGCAAACAAGTATTGTGTAATGTATGGGAAGTGCTGGAATTAGGTCAGACTATAAAAGAAATTTCTTTCTGATCCTGTTTCCTTCCAGGGTATTAATCAGACACTTCTGAGAATAATTGAATTCAATATACACAACAATAAAAGAATAAATTATTGGCACTTTAGGGATTTAATTAATACTTTAGTTTTTCCTTATTTTTACAGAGTAAAATTAATAGACTACTGCAGTATTTCAGGACTCACAGATTTTGAAAGCCCATATTACAGAGAACGTGCAACTGGAAGTTTTCCAAATTCTGGCTCTGCTGCATCTAATGAGTTCACATCAGAGTGAATTAGCCTTTGTTTTCATTTTGTGATATGAAGAGTGAGACTGGCGTTGTGAAAAAGCAGAATGAAGCAGACCTCTCACTACACTGACAGAAAATAAGATAGCTCTCCCCATTATTGTGTTGCTTTATTGAGCACCATTGGCTGTTCATGTTGTTCATCCTACTTTCCTTCATCTGATGTATGCTGCAGAGTGTTTTCATCACCCAGCTCTTTTCATATAATACTCTGTAAATCCAACAACAGATGCATCCACAGAAGAATAGCCAAAATAGGATATTCATTTAGTGACCAACAGCTGGCAGCCTAGGGAAATGTACAATTTCCTTGGATGCCTTTTGCAAGTTTCCCATCACGGGACCTTCTTGAACCTCCCACTTTGGAAATCATCCCTGTCTGAGACCTGCTCACAATCCTCTCTGTTCTCCACATGAGAGGGACCTCTCTGCTAAGCTGACTTTATGATACAAGGGGTGCCTTTGCATTCTCTTGGTCTCTTACCTGTTTGAAGAATTAATTTTTCTGGATCCTAAATTTTTGCAAATGACACAGCCAGTCTTCTAACTCTTCACTGCTTCCCAACTTGTGTGTGGCTTCCCTGCATCTAAAAAGCACCTTCAATCAGATGATTGTAAACCAAGATCATCTGCAGAATTCACATGGTGATAGAAGAGAAATGCATCATTGTGGAAATTGTTTTAGGACAGTCTCACACCAACCCCTGTCCTTCCTAATCATTTAAAGAAGGCTCCCTAAGTGTCTTGATTTTGTTGGTTTTCCAAGGACATTCAGTCACAAGTCTTGATGTCACTTTTGAAGAGAAGGCTAGATCTTATAATTCCTCCAAGCTTAATTACCAAAAAATTAGGAAAACATTTAAGGAATAAACCTGTAGCAATCTTAGACCTCTCTGGCATGTTAATTTTCTGAATTTGACAATCATTTTGATTGAAAACAAATTTCTTAACATTGAAGTGTTAATTGTGTCCCAGGAAGCACACCTGAACATTAGGGAAAAATATGGATAATGAGGGAGGCTGCAAGGTAACTCTTCATTTAAAGCCTGTTGAAAGTGTCACTCTGCCCTAAGGTGGAGAAAGGTCTATCAGTCTTCCAAAACTTTACAGTTTCAGGAAGAATTGTTGAGTAAGTTAGAAAGAAACAAGATACTGAGTACCAAAACTCACCCTTTCTGACAAGTGTGGATTAGAAAAACTATTTTCTTTCTCCATGTTATCTCATTATCTCTATCTCTTTTCTATTTGTCTCTTAAGTCACTGTTTCTGTGAACATGCATGAAATTCAATTATCTAGCTCAAGTGGGGTTGAGATGGGGGTATCAAAGTCCTCCATGAAGACTCTCTTTCCTGAGTTTAGTTTTACTTTGCATTAATTTGTGGGTGTTTAGGAAATAAACATTTGTGAAATTTGGGTCCCTCCTAGTTTTGTATTGTTTCCTGTGACAGGACATTGTGTCAGTCCATTTCCCATATTAGCTCCATGTGGATCACTAAGGTGCCTGTTTCCCATGTCTTAGCATGCTGCAGATGAGAACAAATAGTTGCTATTTACAAGCACAGAACCCAAATCAGGAAAGTTGATATTGTTTGTACAGGAAGTCATCACTTATTGTTTAAAAAATGTTCTTCATTTCCGTAATTGGAGTGATACTGAATATGAACTGGATTAAAAAAAAAAAAAAAGCCCAAAGACCAGACCACAATAAACCAAATAAGTCCTTTGGTTCAGTGATGAATGTGTGCTACAGCAGAAAATGATCTTGTATTGACAAAAACAAGACACAAGGCAATGAGAAGGAGACTGCAAGTCCCACAGGCCCCAGGGGGACTTGAAGCATTTCTGAAGTCCTGCTTTTGGGGGTCAGGGAGAGGCAGGCTGGTGGCTTGCCTTGGAGGAGCTAGTCCTGCCACCACCCTTCTTTAGGCTGGAGAGGTCACTACTGAGTTGCAGAGGGGGAGTGAGTGCACAGTGTCTCGGCAACTCTTGACCCCACACAGCTCAGGAATTGAGACATTAAGCAAGGGAAATTAATTCTCTTAAGAGTCTTCATCTTTGCCTCAAGAAAACTGATGGCATGATTTCCCCCACGAGCCATGGGAAAAATCTGAAAAGAAGCAAAGCATCTTTGCCAGTTTCTCCACTGTCTTGGACCCAAAACTGCTCAGAGCTTTGTTTTGTAAGGGAAAATACAGCCTAATAGTAAAATGGAAAGATTTGCAATGAGCTCTTACTGCATACATTGCAGTGAGACATGGGGAATTTTCTGCTTGAAAAGAGATAATGATGGAATAAAGACACTTAAGAAACATCAAATTATCGGCAGGCTGTTCTGAATCCTATGTAAATTTCCCTGGGGACAGTACTAAGGGCTTTTCTTTCTGTCTGCTTTGTCCCAGTATCTCCAAGGCACTTTTCAATTGCTGTAGCTCATTCACTGTCTTCAAAAATATGTAGTATTCTTATTCTCTACTCTCATAATTTCTTGCCTTTGAACAATTGCTCCCATGGTATGACAGAGGAAAAGCTTGTAAGTTCAATTACATTGATACATCAAAGTTAGATTTTTGCACGAATTTAAGCAAACTGTGATTCAAGCTGAAGTGTTTCTATTTTCTGTGATGAAGACTGCTTTCGGCTAGTAATATAGAAGAGTAAAATCTTAATTCTGTCGCAACAGAGAACAGAATTCTTCTCAAAGTAAAACTATTTGGTTCTAGGGCAGTAGTCCATTTCCTAGTCAGTGCTCTCCCTCTCCTTGTCCTTTCTCATAATCCTGCAGTCTATGTCTTCTGGTCACTTACTGTTCCTTGCAGAATGAGATATGTTTTAAAACCAGACCTCTAGGCTGGGTTAGTTGTCCATTCTCTTTCTATACTTAACAGAGAACAAAAGAAGCTTCTGGTATCTGCTGTTCATCACTGACTTTTCAAGAAACCTGGAGAACAAGATTAGAATAAAGTTCTTGCTTTGAGAGGATTTAAGCCAGGTGAGGCAAATCAGAGCTGTGTAATTAAAGGTACAGGTCCTGAGAGTACTTGTGTTCTCCAATGCCTAGAATGTCAAACATGCCCACTAGTTGTATGCATTTGGTTTGATGCATTTGGACTCAGCAGTCCAAAATGAAGGGCTTTATCATTAGAGAATTGTTCAAAATGTAAGCTTTTGAAACCCCAAAACATCTGGGTATCTGAGCTCCTTTTTAAACACTAAAGTTGTATGCTGCAGATTCTGAGTGTTTTAGAGTTTCCTGGGCACCTCCCTGGGAGGTCCTCCTGATGAAAGATAGCTGGATCCAGACCCAGAAATGACATGCTTTTAAGATTTAGCTTGAATGGATTGCCTCCTGTAATCCTAAAGATACTATTGTTGCAGAACACAGAGGATATAGAAAGAGTTCTGCAAGAGGGACTCTTTAAATCAGAAGCGTCAGAGTCAAAATAATTCAACATGTAAAAAAAGCAGTAAGGCAAAACACCCTGAGAGCTAACTGAAAATGATATTTTTCTTCTTTTTCCTTTTTCTTATTTACAAATAACACACTGATAAAAGAACCTGCTCAGGCCTGGGAAACTCTTCCTCTCCATGCCTTTTTTGTCTTTGCTTTTGGCACAGTTTTAACATATGAGCAGTACGGTTTTGGCTTGCACCATCGGAGTCAGTACTATGATAGTGCTTCTGTTATGGAGAGGAAACTCATTGGAATTAAACTATGTTGCAGCTGTATCAAGTATGTGGACACATTTTTAGTTTCTAATGAGGTTCCTGTTACAAAACAGAGACCTCTAGGACTTGCTGACGTCAATGGCCTCTAATTGCCGCGCTTTTGTCATTGCGTGTACATGGACTCCGTATCACAGGACACCGTGAGGAGCGGAGCATGTGCAGACACTTTGGCAGCATCCAACGCTCTGCAGTGACCCCTGCATGGTCCTGGTCCCTCACCAAGACTCATAGCTCCTACTGAGACAAACACCTCTCCAGGGTGAGCCATCACAGTGGAGTGATGCGTCTGAAGGAGCATTCCTGATATCCGTTAGCCTTTCTAGGGATTGCTTGCTGAACGTAGTAATAGCTCTGTCGTGGATTTCCTGGCTAATGTGACTATTTTTCCTGGAGACTTTTAACTGTGTTTTATTTGTGTCATGGTCCTATGTTGACGATAGCACAGTATAGCTAGTCTCAAAGTAAAACAAACCAATCTTGCCTAAAAATTGTTGTACAATTGTATTAGAAATTATTTGTGTCCGAATGTGCTCTAGATATAAGTTAATAATAATATAAGTCCAGGTAAAAGAAAAAAAAAAAACAAAAAAGGAGGGGGATACTTTATGTCTCAGGCTTTCTTTCAAGGCTTATACATACTTTGTATTTGAAGAGTGTTATTTTACGGGTAGCAAGAAGCAAGAGTGGAACGACCTTTCTTCTAGAACAAGACATACAAAATAAGATTGTTCTTCTTTAAGAAATTAGGCATATGAGCTGATTCAACAGACACATTTCCTAGGCATAATTCATCTCATGGTAAAGCAGATGTCTAAAACAGGTCAGATGAGTCCCATTGCGAAATTCCCCTTTTCTCACCAGGGACAGCACTAATGGTTTGGCTCCTAGCTCAGTGAGAAATGTCTGTATTGTAGATGTGCAAGTGAGGCTGCAATGACTCTTGGTGTGCAAGATTCTTTTGGAATTACTTCTGAACAGCCCAAATAATTTATCTGGGATAAATAAAGTTAGGGAGGTTTAATCCCTTCAATGGAAAGGGAATGTGACAATTGGCCCATGAACTTCAATGAAGTCTGCATGTCTGTTCTTTACTAAAGACTGTGGTCCTTTTCACATGCATGAGGGAAAAGGGTGTTATGTGAATGTGATGAAAATATTTCACCTCTTTTAGCTTGAAAAGAATCTTAAGGATGAGCCAACTGTAAGCAGGTATTTTGGAAGAACTTCAGAGGATAAGCTTTTAGAGATTTCAAGGAGCTTAGATTTTCCTGCAGAGACTTTTCTTCTCGCAAATGTATGTGTAAGTCCTCTGATTTACACAGCTCAGATTATTAAAAACAAAACAAATCCAAGAACAGTAGCTGAAGCTTGTGGAAAGAAAAACCCTCTCCACCGTTTCAGAATTTGGCATTTCAGCGTTGGCTAATTTAGTTGTTTGTGCAAACCCCATAAATAGCCTAGACAGGTTACTGATACCAGACATAATATTGCTTGTGCTAAGTCTCTTATCACGTTTTTTTCTGGCTGCCAACCAGCTTAGCAAAAAAAGCTGCTATTTATGCTCTTTAACAATATAGCAAATGACCTTCATGGATTTTGTGATTTCATGAGTGCTCTTTGTGGTTTCATGTTGATTGTAACTGAGACGTATTGTAAAGAACACAGTCAACCCAGCACACAGTCATTCGTTCTAGGCATAATTTAAGAATACACTACACTGACTTTTAAAGCAACCTTTAACATACGTCAACATTCTGGCTATCCAGCTTTCATTTTTTTAACCTCACAGGCAGCTCTGAAGAAAAAAACCCAACAAAATAAACCAACAACCCAAATCAATAATTCATAAAAACAAAGTCAACCCCTTAGATCTTCCATTCCAAATCCCAATGAAGCTGAACGTATAACCTGGATGAGGCCTTCAAGATAGGTCAGTCGGTGATGTTCCTTTCACATCTAGAGCTTTCTGAACATAGAATTGAGTGAAGCTGGCCCAAAAGACTGCTGATGGGAAATTAAGTCATGCCAGATGTGCTGCCAACCAGCTATGCAGGGAAGGTTCATTTACCTCCCCTCAGGAAGAAATTGAGAGGAAATGTAATGGGAGTTAATGGCAGTAGCTGGGGTTGTGATGGGAAGGAAAGCGGAAAAGAAAAGGCAAGGAGAGCTCCTGCTTGGGGGACAGAAGAATTCCATGTTGTTGGCAAACCCTGCCAAGGTGGCATAACCTGCCCTGGCGCTGCTGTGTGTTCAGCTTTGCCTGATCCAGGCTGGTAAAGCCTGCACCAGGTTCTGATCTTGAGGCACCAAGAGTATCCCGTTAGGACCTTTAAGATGGAAGGAGAATAAAATCAAAGGGAACCAGGAAAAGCCTCCATGCTCATTATGAAAACAAAACTGTGCTAGGAAACACGATGCGTATTTCTTTTAATCAAAAGCAGGAAGACATTTGGAGCACTCGGGGCCATCGATTGCCCTCTGGCCCATGGCGGAAGTCCCTGGTGATGTCAATGGGAGCTCTGCACGCGAACAGCGGGGGCACGGCGACGCCCTGGCGCACACGGCAGGGAGTGGACCAGGAGGGAGTGTGACCGAGCCTTGGAGCCCACCAAGGGCAGCCAGAGCGCTTCGGCCGCTTTCATACAGCACTTTGTTGGCTTCTTCAGGTGTAGACGTGCATTTCCACTGAAGAAGATGAAAGAAAAGCCAAGCGTGGTGTTTTATGCTGGTTTCCTGTCCCTGCCTTCAGACGGGCAGGAATCCTGCAAGGTCTGAGCTGCACAACCCCCACTGCCTCGATATTGGCATCAGTCAGTGGTGATACTGTCTGCAGACAGCACCGGCAGTCCCCAGAACAGCTCTTCCTCACACTTACAATGATCTGGAGATTATGGTACAGGAAACCACTTTGCAAAGCTTGCTGGTTTTGGGCAGAAGCTCTTAATTTTGTGACAAAGACAAACAAGTCTTCGGGGAGTAGTAAATCGGTTTGTCTGGTGATGTTAAGGGGCAGGTGACCTCTTCTGTGGCTGCAGTCCCTGAAACAAAAAAGGTTCTTTTCCCTGTGCTACAAACAGGTTCATTCTTGGTCTTTCCTTGAATCGTCCTGCAGAGGAAACGTCAGCCTAACAAGTCCTCAGGGCATTTTTTATTACATATGCATCCTCTATTATTCATAAGTTCCTTTTGCTATCTCAGTGGACATTTAATATCTACTATTAAATAATACTTTGTGGGTTTCATTTCAGAAAATTTGTATAACAGTTTCATTAAACCACTTTAGCAAAACTTTTTCTGTATCCTGGAGTACATTTGAGATCCTCTACCTTAGGATTCTCACTGGTATAAATTAGAGCAGAATCTGTTTCTCTTCCTGTTTGATGTCTCAAACAAAAATATTATTGCATATAGTAAGAAAAGAGGATCCTAAGTTCAGAACAGTTTGGTGACCCTGGGAAGTGCATATCATACTTTTGAAAGACAAGCAAAAGTAACTTACTTGAAGAACTACTTGAGTGAACATAGGTCAACATGCAGAAGCTTGGGGCCAGAACACTTAAGTCAAGTGTTGCAGTTTGAGGTTTTATAAGGGATTGGTTCTTGCTAACTTTACTAATTTCTTATCCAAGAAAGATTTCCATTGTTATTTCTAAGATTTTTGACTGAGTGAAAATAATGGGATTTGCCTGAAAAAACATTAGAGCTGTAGATAAGCATAGAATTAAGATCTTAATGTTCTGCTTTTTTTAGGAGTTAAAAACCTTATGTGAATTTGGAGGTAGTCTATCTGCAATGTGAGTCAAACTGAAACTTCAGATCTGAACACCTGCAAAGAAGATTTGGAGCCAGAGTCTGTGGCTTAAGCCCCTCTTTGTTAAGTGGTCCAAACAATAGCGGCAGCAATGTTCCCTGTTCCTGGCGCAAGCTATTTATGACAATGCCCTTTGTTAAAGGGATTGTTCAAGGGACGGTAAATTACTCTGCCAAGCTTTAGTTTTGAGTCAAGAGGAATTAATGTTTTCCTGGCATTTTCATTTACCTTGTCACATAAAAAAGAGACACATAGGTATTGTGATAGTGGGAAGGAGGAGAAGAATTAACTCTCTCTAGTCCGTATTCTCGGAGATGAAAAAATGGCTGGACAATCATGGTAGATTCTTTCTCCTGATGCAATCAGTGTGAATTTTTCCTATCAATTTCCTTGCTGAGAGCAGGAAGATGTGCTTTATTGGGGGTTCCTGATAAGTGAATTTCACCCCACTTCCCATATATTTACTTTTCCTGGTGATAAAAGGATACAAATGCCATGAAATAAGAAGCACATATCTCAGCAGTAGAGGTGTTGCTGTAATGGAAAAAATGGAATTCAACTGTCCTGAAATTTAAAGAAGATTTCAAAGTACTGATACTGTTATTGAATGATACATATATCTTAAAATACTTAATAACAGTTTGATGAACATGTTTAGACGAAAGTAAAGGGAAGACAGATTTCAGGACTTTGTTTATCTTTCATTACAGACAGGGCTAGTCTGTTTTTTAAGTCTGTATGCAGTGTTACAATTCCCATAAGCTGCCTTAGGATTTCACACACTAACCTTTATTTTTCTTCTTTTGCAGATACAAGCAATCCATTTGTAGAGATGCACAGTGATATCCCCAAAATAATAAACATGGCTGTAGGAAGAGAAATGATCATTCCATGCAGAGTCACAGACCCAAACGTTGTTGTTACTTTAAAAAAGGTACCTCTATCCAAGCATGCTCTGAAAGTGTTACTGCGGATTATGTTTTTCTTTATTTGTTTACAGCTATTGTAATGCTTTTGAAATATTTTAACAATTTAATATTTCTTATGCAATGTTTCTGGGTGTCAGTGTGTTCAGAAATATTTCAACCCTGGAGACTTCATTTTGGGTTGCATAGAAGGGTTTCGTGAAATCGCCTGCAAAGGGTGGGAATTTTCTGAAGAAACTTAAACTTTTCATTCTACTTTATAAAATCCTCTGACAAAGATTTCTTAAGCCCAGGAAGGAATTTCTTGTTAGGAGAAGAGATTTCCTCCCACCTCTTCCCCTGCCCTTCCTCCCTTTTCCTCTTCTTCTGGAACAGCCGGTGAGTCCCTGGGGACTTGCTGTGGCTGCACAAGGATCTTTGCAAGCCTTTGCCCTACCTCACACCCACCAGAGACTTTGCTGCTTCCTTTTACATATGAGCGCATTTAGACAAGGGATGGCTTTTCTTTGTGGGGAAACTTCACAGAGAAACTGCAAAGTTTGATGTGGTGGGACTAGTTTTAGAAAAAAATAGGATATTTCCATGTTTTGGGAAAACATTTGTCTCCTAGGTAGCTTAAGAGCTACATGAACAGCTAACTGAACCATAGTAAGGTACCTGGTATCACGACGGAGAATGGGGCATTTTTTCCAAGTTACCTTTTATTTTTTGCTGAAAAATTAGGTGGAGGTGGCAAAGAAGTTTTATTTCTAAACAAAGGGAGGTATGTACATAGTGGCAATGAAAGTTTATCACTGTTAAAAGGAAAAGAGGTTTGTCTCTTTATAGAATAACATGCATTTGCCAAACAATACCACCATCATAAGATGCTTATCTAGTGCAACACAAGTCTTTGATTATTCTTTGACTGCAGAGCTTTACACAGCCACAAATTTTATCAATTCTTTCAAGTGCTGCTTTGCTAATATAGATACTGATTTTGTTGCTTGGTTTTCAGCTGTTGAATCCCATGAAAGAGAACAAAATGCAAAGAAAAGAGAGTGGTCTAACCCAGGATGTTACCTATGTGTGTAGGTACACAAACACACAAACACATACCCAGTTCTCCTGCAAGAAGATGCACAAGGTTGTGTGGCAATAGAATTAAAAGCAAGTGAGACTTAGCTTTCCATAGAAGAGGTGTTGCAAAGTGGGAATTTATTTGGGCACTGTAGTGTTGCATCTGAAATCTCAGTATATTAGATTTCTAGCTGAGAAAATTCCTGTCAGGTTTCTCTCATTAAACAATATTTTAAAAAAGTTCTCCTCATTCGTAAAAGATTGAAATGTATCTACTTTCTTTTTTTCATATCAACTTGCCTTTAGCTTGGGTTTGTATTGTAAGGTACAGCTTTCCACCATTAAAACCAGATGTAATAGTCTCAGAAGGAGAAAGGAGGTTGAGCCAAGTCTTGAAAGAGAGGATTGGTTGCATACATGTTTTGCATTCCAGGAAAAAGAAATGTGTTCCCTAATTAATCCTAGAATTTCCTGAAGCATGTAAGCTACGATGCATTACATCATATCTTACTTTATTTATCTTCTATGATACCCTTATATGAAGATTCCAGCACGGTTTTACTCACAGATCAATTAAGAGATGTGTTAAATGCGTTCCACAGCTGCAGGCATACTACTGCTGGAGAAATAGCAAGAGCTATTTTGTGTTTTCCATCAGTGATAAAGGAAGAATTTGGTGTCCCCATAAAGCAGTCCTCTGGAACTGGAAAGAAAATCCCAGCTTTAGTGTCATTAGGTTCTGCCTTCTATATTGCCAAAAAGTAAAAATACAAAAATACTTTTAATAATCTCTCTCTTCTGGAAGGACTCCCTACAGCTGCATGAGCACTGCCTCCAGCATTTTTTTCTTTGCAGTTCTGCTTCTTAGTTTTAGTGGACCAATGTGGGAAAGGTTTATTATCCATCTTCAACACTACAAAGTATTTTTTTACTCAGACTTCATCTTTACCTTAGTCAAGCCTTTTTAGATATGGTGTTGCTTTCATTTTCAGTCTAAACATCTGTGCAGATTGTATTTTATAGCATGGCAATCACATTCAACATAGGAGGGGGATCTTCAAAAATCAACAAGCTAATAAAACCTGGACTGGGAAATTGGGATGAAGCTTTTCATTCCCATTTCAAATTCAGCCTTCAGGTCCCAATATAACTTTTATCTGCAGAAGCTGATGTCCTTTTCCTTATCATATGAAGACTTATGAAATCAATTAATAGTTTTGATCTAATACTTAATAGTTAGATATTCAGAGCCTCTGAAACCATCATTCCTATCAACATGATTCTGGCAGCCTCATTCAGGATCCGTAACAAAAGATAAACCTTATTGCAAGTAAGCTGTGCACTTCTCTTACCTCTTCATTTGCTCTTATCTTAATAAATGGAGAAAGTATCACCTTTTGATACAATTATTTAATCCATCTGTTTACTGAGAATCCTTTTGGTTTCTCTGTCATAAGAACAATGACATTCATAGGAATAGAAGTAAATAAGCTTCAGCACAAGGAATAAAAAGTGGAAAGAACCCCAAGGGATGTTGTGAATCACATACGCAGGCAATCTGAATTCTTAATAATGCCACCTCATCCTTCCTAAGTTGGTAGAAGGGGAAACATGAAAGAAAATACAAGCATTCAAGACTCTAATGCACATTTTAATTAAACTTTTAGTTGTCTCTTTCCAATACAACCTGCCTTTGGAAATGTGGGGAACCACAGCTTGCCTGTAACTCTTTACCATACATACATACACAGTATGTGGCTGTACTGTGTTAATGCCACCAGGTACCAAAAACATTCAGTAAAGATAGAGCAAAGAAGGAGGCACAGCCTATACCAAAAATAGTTGCATTTGAAACAAAATACAAAGAAGGTAAAAGGCCAAGAATGCACTGGGAGCCACAGTGATAGGGTTCACACAGATTAGTATGTAGACAATAAATTCCATGTTTACTGCAGCCGTCGCAACAAGCTGATTCTTTGAATGCCTCTGAGTCACTGTTGGTTCCCATCTGAAAGCTATTATTGTGGCTGAATTTATCTTCTGCTGCTTCAGTGGAAGTCTCACTGTTACAGCACGGTGTTTCTTCATAGGTTTTCTGCTTCTCTCTGTGATGACCAAATGGCCAAGGTTTTTGACAAGGCCTTGAACTACACTGGCCGTGCTCTGCATGGGGGCAGGACCAGATGACCTCGGAGGTCCCTTCCAACCTAAATTATTGTGTTATTCTTGGATTCTTTGTCTTGTACCATCCATGCAGTGATCAGAGTGGTGATGATGATGCCATGTTTCTAGTTGGTGGTCTAAAAGCTGATTTAGGGCAGAGCAAAACAACTCTGAGGGTGGGAAACAGGTAATCTGAGCCAGTGGGGTTGGCAGAGAACAGCATGGAGAAGAGCTGGGTAAGAAGCTGAAGAAAGCAGGGACAGAGGGCAGAGCTGAGAAGGGCTGTGGGCTGAGCATCTAGCCTCCCTCCATCTTCTCATCTGACACAAAGTCCTGGTATTTCCACCCTCCAAATGGGACTTGTTGCAGCATCTTGGGTTTTTCCCCTTGAGATTTGGTCGGAGATCAGCTATGTCACAGTGCTTTTTTGCTAGTCAGAGACCTCAGTTTTCTGAAGTTTTACTTCGAGTAACTTGGCGTTGTGATGCGCTTTCACAGGTGACTGGATGTAACTTCTTAGTCTCAGAGCTGCAAAAAAATTATATGAAAAAGATGTAGCTCTGGTGATTTTGAGGGCTGTCAGATGAGTAAACTGTACAGGCAAAGATTTGCCTCCAGGATAAGCAAGCCTAGTGGATATCCAAACAACTCACACAATCACAAGTTGCAAAACAGGACTCTTCTGTGTTTTGGTTACTTTTGTATTCCTGGAGTAAGGCTAATACAAAGTAATATATCAATTAAGTAATGAATGTGCAGTGAATGCATTCCATGGGAAATACCAGTCCTGGAAGGTTCTCACCCTCTGGCTTCACTTTCTTCATGAAAACCTGTACAGAAATAGTTTGATTTCCACCAAAGCAGGAAGAGGATAAATCCAATCGAAGCTCATGAAAACAAAACTATGATCTACACCAAAGTTGAGCATTTGTTTTGTTTAGAACAGGAATGGCAACAGAGCTCATAGGGACCAAAATATTGTTGAATGGTCGCCAGCAGGCTGTAATGTAATGGGCTTTACTTGTGTGTGTGCTACATACACTTCCCTGTGATTTGCATGCTTATTATAGCATCTTATCAGCTGTTGTAAAGATAAGGAATTCTACCACGTCATTTTGTGCTCTGTATTTATTGCTCATTTGATTCATCATGCACTTAGTTATTTTGGAGGAAATGGCATGAGATGAGTGAATGTGATCTCGAGGGTGTCTTTCTGCATAGGCTGAGCAGGCAGCATCGAGGGTGCCACGCTGTAGGGAGAAGCTGTACCCCAAGGGAGGGAGACAGACATTCACGCTTCCCCCAGCCTCTGACAGCCACCCATGCTGGCTTTGCTTGCAGGAAGGAAAGGGCTGTGCAGCATATAAGCCCTCTGCTCAAATAAAGGGGAAGAAAGAGATGAAGGAACACAGTGAGACTGGTGCACAGTGGGAAGTGATGGGCTGCAAGGTGCTTAGTTGATCCAGAGATCTTTCCTTGATGTCGCTGTAGGACATAGAACAAACAACATGGGCAGCAGCTCTTTTCAAGGCAAAAGAACTGTTTATTAAAATCTGACTCCATTTTTATAGTTTCCTGAAATGCCAGTGTCATTGGAGGGTGACAGTGCCACCTCCTCAATGCCACTGGGCAACTCAACAGTCCATCAAGTTGCTCATCCCCCATAAAAGAATGCAAATAATAACTTATTTACATAAAATATTTTAAAAAATTCTATATAAAAATATAAACATCAGAAAACTTTAAAAAAACTTAAAAAATCAAAACAATACCTTATGTAATTCATTTAAACTCTGCTCTCTGCCATCTCTAAAAATATCTTATTTTTACCATAAAAACAGGTGTTATCAAAGTAGAATCATATCCAGGCTTTGTGCTCATGTCTGATGTCTGAGCTATCCAAAGGGTGGCATTTATTCCATCAATGATGTATAACAAAATAGCATGATCTGAAAATGAGAGGTTTTGTCTGAGATTCATTGGCTATGATAGGCTTTACTTTTTCAGGGTTTTATTGGCAGCTTATTAAAATGGGGCTTAAAGTGCAAAGGATCATAATGTAAGAGGTAACTCATACTGCTGACAAAGTGAACATTTGATCCCACATGGCAATAATTTTTTGTTTGTTTTTTAAGTCTTTTAGGCAAAATAAATATGACATGCATGGATTGAATCCTGTCAGGAATTTCTTAAAGCCACAAAATGACAGCAAATTAAGCCCATTTGTCATCTCCATTGAAAAATGTGTATTTGTTTCTCTGTAGTGAAACCAGGATGCTTAATTGCAAAGGTTCCTGGAGATGAGCACTTTAGCTGCCAACCAGGAGCCAACAGAATAGCAGCCCAACTGCTGAAGCTAATGATAATGTCAATCTATTGTGTCATAAATTACATCCTGTTATAAATAATGAAATCCTGGAAACAAACGCAACATTCACATTCTTCACCCAGGTTTTTCCTCTATTTTGTGATGAAAATGTGACTTGAAAAACCCACAACATGAAATGACATCCTTTTCACATTGATTGGCATTTTTTTGGGTGCTTTTCCCCCATCCCTTTTTTACTAGTCTACTTTGATGAGAGAGTAGACATGAGGATGAGCTGGTTTTTCTGCTGTGTGTTTGGCGCTTCCAGATTCCACGAGAAACCCTCATTCCTGATGGCAAGACAATAATCTGGGACAGCATGCAAGGCTTCAGAATACCTAAGGCAACTTACAAATTCATCGGGCTCCTGAGCTGTGAGACGACCGTCGGTGGGCACACCTACAGCACCAAGTACCTAACACACAGGGAAAGTAGGTGGCATCCTCCACTCCCTGTCTCTCAGGAAGCAGCACTGCTGGCATTACTAATTGTTCTCCCTCTTTGTCACACGCAGCCAACACCATTTTTGATGTTCAGTTAAGCACCCCACGTCTCGTCAAGCTGCTGAAGGGAGACAGCCTAGCAATTAACTGCACTGTCACTGCAGCCTGGAACACCAGAGTGCAGATGACATGGACTTACCCTGGAGAGGTGAGTGCTGTGGCTGGAAAGAAGAAACCAGAGGTTTCCCACAGATCATGCAGCATCTAGCATCCCAGGAGGAATTCTGCTTCGGAATGCTTGCCATTGTTTGCATTCCATCATTTTGACCCTTGCTGACATGTCTCTTAAGGTTTCTTTTTTTTCCTTCTGATGCTTAATTTCATAAGTAAACATGTTTACACAATGTGCTCTGGTTATATTGCATAATCACGAGCAAACGCTAGAATTGTTTCATCTCTGGGAGCTTCTTTTCAAACCTGATGAAACAAGAGAAATTTATCACCCCAGTCCCAGGCAGGGGCTCTCTCCTGTGACAAAAAAGTTTTCAGTGAGGCTGTCTTCTCAACACATTCATTTCAAAGACTGGCAGACAGTCAGGCACCTGATTCGAGCATGTTTAGAAAAGATATTTTGATTTAGCTAGCCAAAATCTCATTTGTTAAGTGTCACACGAACAATCCTCTTGTTTTGACAACTACAGGAATGATCTTGAATGTGCTTCTCCACCTCCCACATTGGGAGCATCCTCATAAATATTTGTCACTTACAGAATAACTGCCAGGGAGTCCATGTAAAACTGATAAGAAATTTGACATTAGCTTAAGGTTTACAACTCCCATTTCTTTCATGTCAGTTTGATTTATGGTGGTGATTCAAGTTAAGATCATTTATTATGTCACTCATTGTATCTAATCACAGGCTGAAATTATGATTGCATTATACAGGGAAGATTAATGCAATTATTTATTGCTTACTGTAGCCATTTTCCCTGGCATTTTTTCATCTCAGAAATAAACAACTTAGCAACAAGAAATGCTCCAAATACATTCTATTGCTCCTTGCTGCCCTACCAAGCCCTATCTGGGCACCACACTTGTGAAATTGTGCTTTGTTTTTATTTAGATGGTAACTGAAGGGTGCTCAGTGTTTATAAGACATCAACAATGTCCTGGGTTAAATAAACTTTGAGGCCAAATGCTGAGGGGGAGTTGCAGGAAATAACTCCTCAGAGTCACATTATCTTCAGTTCCACCCTGCTATTCCCTTGCCAAATCTAGTCCCTTTTCCGTCTGTAGCGTTTCCAGAATTCTCCCCTCCTTGTGTTAATGTCCTTTTCTTCTCTGTGTCTGCTCCCTACGACACTGAATCCAGGCACCTAACTATGTGCTGCTCTTTGTATCATGGCTTCAGGGATTTTTAGGAGCAGTGCTGGACAATGGCAATGGGGAGCTGGGTATGTTGGTGTGACAGGCCCAAAAGGGAGGATCTTCCTCTGGAAAGTGCTAGTTTGGATGCCATGACACCTTGGGTGAAGACAGGGATGAATTGCCCTATAAGGTTGCTTATATTTTTTATTGTTGACCCTGTGGAGATGTTAAGCATCTTTTGCTCATCTGTGCTGTACAAAGACATCTGAGATTTTTTTATTAAGTTACGGTGGCAGTACATGAAAATAAAAATCTTAATAGTCATGAAAATTGTTTTAATTAAGCTCTTTCTTGTTCATTTCTTTGGCTTTTATAGACAAGGAAAAGAGGTTCTGTAATGCAGCGTATTGACCAGAAGAATTCAGAGGCCAACATTTTTTACAGCATCCTCGTTGTCGACAGAGTGCGGGATATTGATAAAGGCCAGTACACCTGCCACGTGAAGAGTGGGCCATCCATCAAGGCTGTCAACACAACAGTCATTGTTTATGGTAAGAAGTGGGGCACATCTGTAGGCTACTCAATACTCGTGTACCAAGGTCAGTTGTGTGATAGTTTTACATTGTGACACAAGGTAGAAGCCATCATGGGCAGAAAAAGGGAAACGAGGGAGGAAGGTGCTCCAGGAGGGAAAACACGTGCCATTTCTTCCATGACTGTTTTCTACTGTTGGCAATAGACATGTTAATGTTCAATTTCATCACTTCTGTCTGCTAAATATTGTGATGGCGCTGTCCTCAGTTCTAGCAGATACAATCAGGCAAACTCTAGTTTGCGGGGAAAAAGAAGGTGCAAGTGTAATTTCAATAGAAGAATTCCACTTCCTCTTCTATGGTACTTACGCATTTCTATGAAAAAATAAAGAAGAAATAAATACCCTAACTCTACATGGAGCTTTTAGCTGGTAGACCATTCAAAAAATGCCAATCATTAATCTGGTTTTACAGCAGGACCCTTGATCAAGTTCCCTATGACTTGCCTGAGCCTTCTGTCAAATCTGGAAATTTCTGATATTATTTCAAATGTATATGAATAAGGACTTTTTTGCATTGGGACTCTTTGGGAAGTGACCTTCTTCAAGATACCCTGTTACAATTAGAACTATGCAGGATCTTTGGAGCACCATTGGTGTTAAAGACCAAGGGGCTGATGGGTGTCCTCTACAACAGATGACTCATGGCTGGATAATGGATTTATTACATATTTTCAGTGGTGTATCTTTTCTCTCCTATCTGGAAGTGTGGACTAAGCACTCTGTGTTGGCATTCTTAGAGAGAATTTCAGCCCATTTTCTCTGTTTAAGCTCTGGAATAAGGCACTGGGAGCATAGGATGAATCATGATAACCACTTACTGTATCTTAAACAGATAAACCACATCTTTCAGAAACTGAAGTTTAGATTAAAATTAAAGCCAGAGAAGTTGGAGATCAAAACTAGAGTCAGAGAAACTGGGACTATTGAAGTCAGCCTGCATTCACATAAGCAGCCCCATCTACAGGATACCCATGTTAGAAAGAGCCTCTATGAATACAGGTTTGCAGAATCAGGGCTGCATCTTTATAACTTAACTTGTGTAATTAAACTACTTATTTGTCTTGTGCATATTATTTTCAATGTACATGGTAAGTGTGATTAAATGTTGAATTTGTTTAATGGATGTCCATCATCCTTATGCAGTAAATAATGTGAGTAAATATTGCACCATAGGTACCTTCAAAAGGACACTCAAACATTTTTTGTACTTTGAATATTTTATTTTGCACAAGTTGGCAGGGGAGAAAGAGATATTTTCCAAAGTATTGTATGAATTTTATGTTTTATTGTCTCTGGTAAAAGCTATCAACTTGGCAGAGAGTTGGAGATAGGGGGCAAAGCAAATGGAAAAGAACAAATTCCAGCAGGTTGTTATTATTCCAGTGAAGCGACAAAGATTTGTTGGTTTGATGAAACAGCTGTTTACCAATGATACAGAAAGTTTCTTCCTTTTCTTTCGCTATTTCTCTGAAGGTCCCTTAAATCCTCTCTGGAAAAATATTTTCTTTTGAAACATTCATTGATTCTTGGCCTGTAAGAGTGGAAAGGTCATCTGATCATCCTCAGTTCAGCCTCCCACATACTACAGAGCACTTTATATCTTGTGCCTTTTTTTCTGGCTGGACACAATGTGAATTTGGCTAGAGTGTATCTTCTCCAAGCAGATTCATGCCCTGGGAACTGCCTCTCAGTTTCTTGTATATTTGTGGTATTCCTTTCTATTTTATAGATCTCTAGGAGATTAGGCTCTATTCTTGCTGTTAACATGTGAGAGCATCAAAATTACTAAAGATACTTTTTATTTGGAGTCATGTTTTCTTTAGTAGAGCTATTCTTTTTGCAGGGTGAAAGTCAGTAATACAAAGCACTTTTTTATTTTGTTTAAGATAAAATGTTCATTAATTTGAAACGTCGAAGAAAAACTGCGCTGGAGGCTGTAGCTGGAAGAAAATCCTATCGTTTGTCAATGAAAGTGAAGGCATTTCCCTCTCCAGAGGTTATATGGTAGGACAACAGTTACTTCCACACATGCATCCTGGACCTCTTTTTATAATAGAGTTGGGGAGGATTATTTTTAAGTTTCAGAGCTGCCTGGGGTTCTAACAATTTATGTGAACATTGCTTCCGTTTCGCAAGTGCAAGAAGGGAGATATGGAAAGTTTAAAGCTGATATCCTCAAATAGGTTGGATATGCCTCCTCTTGAAATCAATGGACGCTCTACAGCTAAATATCTCTACCAGCCTTGACTGAAGTGTTGCATCCAGCTTCACTCATACGTAGATATGAAACCTGAACTTGCTTTTCAGACAGTAAGAGAAAGAAAAGAAGACTTTCATTAAAATAAATTATTGACTTGAGTTATACAGACATGCACTATTGCAAAAAAAAAGGAAGCTGGTATTATTATGCAGTGATCTGCAGGTTGTAGACCTACTTCAGCACAGCATTCATTGGATCATTCATTTTGTCTCGTGTAAGTTGTGTTAAGAAATTTTTGGAACAGTTTTTTTTTTTATTAATCCAAACCACTTTCATATGCAACACTGTTATCTAATCATGATCTCAAGGGGCTTTTGTTTAAACAATTTAAAACACCAGTAGCTTTGGCTCAATTAATTGCACTTTAACAAAAGATCTATAACAAGGCTGATTAAGAACACAAACCATACCTACATGAACAGTGGGAGCCAGTAACATGGCTCTAAATTATTTAATTAATTTTGTTCCATAAGTGTTGTCTTGTTTTACAAAACCTTTACACTTATGGCTTCCTGTGGTGAGGGGTGAGTGTGACACTGATGCCAGCCATTTATACATAATTTTCAGTTTTTCCAGTGTTTGGGTTTATTGACTACGTGTATAGATCCAAAACTTATGAATTAAAAAAAAATCTCCAAACATTGCAACAATTTTTTTTTTTTTAATTTAAAATTGAAGTTGGTCAAACATTGGAATAAATAGCCCAGAGTGGTGGTGGAGTCTCCACTCTTGGAGATACACGAAACCATACTGAAAATGGTCTTGGGCAACCCTCTGACCTTGCTTTGTATAGGACATTAGACTAAGTGACTTCCAAAGGCTTTTTCAGCTGCAGCTATTTTGTGATTCTGTAAAATACACATACAGTGAAATGCCTAAATCCGTAAGTCCTCTTACCAAATTTTAGTGCTCCTCTAATAACAGTAAGAGTTTTCTGTAAAAACTTACTAAAAGCTGTGAATCATTTAAATCAAATCCATCATCATAATGAATATGTGTTGCACCCTTCTACTAACATCATGTTAACCTTCTTGCAGCTTGTTAAAATGCACTTTACATTGTATTTTAGATTTCAAAGAAAAATCTTTTGCTTCAGGAATCTGTGTGTGAGCAACAGTTAGTACTTTCTACGTTGATTTTCTGTTATCTTTAAAAACATTCACATGATAGCAGGATATCTGATTCTTCAGTGCTTATCTAATCTACTTACTCTTCCTCTTCCGAAAATCACAGCTGTGCTTAGAATACTGTAATACTTTGTCCCAGGATGTATTCTGAGGTTGTAGAGAAATGGCCAGTGCAAGATGATGCAACCTTTATTTCTGTGAACAACCCTTAGCCAAAATGGTTGTCTTGTAAGACTAAATGGCGGTCACAGCCATGGACAACTGGGATCTTCAGAGACAGAGTTGCAATTTTCAGCAACTCTCAAATACCATAGAGCCCCGTCAGATTCCTATCAATTTTTAATATATAGAATAGTATTCTCTAAAGTGGTTTACAAATATCAGTAATCTTATTTGAAAGGAAAGGACAAGCCTGTGGTAAACAGAATCTCAGACTGGAAATCCAATCCCTTCCCAAAGAGTGAGGGATATCATGTAGCATGGGTGGTTTAAGCAGAAATATTTTTCAGGATTTTGATTTCTGGAATTCCATGAAACAGGTTAAAAGATGGGTTACCTGCTGCTGAAAAATGTGCCCGGTACGTGGTTAAAGACTATTCGTTAGTCATCAAGGATGTTGCTGAGGAGGATGCTGGGAACTACACCATAATACTGAGCATTCGACAGTGGAACTTGTCAAAGAATCTTACAGTCACTCTTACTGTAAATGGTAAGTTTGCAACATGTTCCCATGCTTCTCCTGAACATAAGTACTCAGTTTTCTTTGAGCTGCATTGTCACCAATCTTGCACTAACTTCATGGACCCAAACCCAAGCCTCAAAAGCAGGGTGAAACACCCGTCTTTGAACCAGAAGATGGACACTGGTTTTCATTAGAAGTGTTCCTTTCCTCCACTGCCACATATTTGTTCCTGATGACTTAAATGTGTTACTAACCACTTGTCTGACTTAGGACTGCAGTTTTTCTTTGTTCTCCTGGGGACTTTTCTTGTTACTCACGCTGCAAGAATGTAGTATTTTTATAATCATGCAATACATTGGAAATAAGGTGGTTTTAATAGCTTTCCCATTTTTACCCTTTCCAGTGAAACCACAGATATACGAAAAGGCCGTGTCATCATTCCCGGATCCCAATCTGCATTTACTAGGCAGCAAACAAGTGCTGACATGCACTGTGTATGGTATTCCTCCACCTAAAATTACATGGATGTGGTATCCCTGTAAACAAAACCATTCTAAAACAAGGTAGGACAATGTCTTTACTTTTATTTAGCATGTCTTCTTTTACTACTACACTTAAATTTTTTTTTTACAAGAGTAAAACTTGCTGTAAACATTGCTTAGTTAATAAAAATTATTTACTTTTTATCAATATATTTTTCAGTGGATATGTATTTACAATGCAACTTTTTCTCCATTGTTATTTGAAAATGGAGAGCAGAGTGGTTATTTGGTATTGCTGTTTGGGTTTATTTACTGTTCACAATATTACATGCATTCATGCATGTAATATTAGTCCAGAAGTGATAATTGCTTCTGCATTTTCATGAGAGAACACAGTGTCTTGCAAAGTTCACATGGTTTCACATGGAGAAAGTTCACATGGTTTCCTCCCTGCTTTTCCCCATGCACAGTGACTCCTATGTGTGGTTTCTTTTGAAATCAACAGAAAACATTGTAGAAACTTCTTCCATTATGAAGATCAGATCTGTCCTGTGATATGTTTAGTCATAGATTCAGTTCAGCAAGCTAAATGTGCCCACCATTCTCCATTTAACATTTAAACAGGGTAAAGAATAAATGAAATGGCACCATGCAGGCTTACTCAACACTGATGTGGTTCTCAACTAATCCTCTTTCTATATTTTGTTTTCTTTTGAACTCTGTTTCTTATGATAAAAGTTTGTGTTGACTCACTTATTCACAGCTCTTCCTGCATCATGAATGATTAACACTCAACCTCCACAACACCATTATCATTGCTATTGGAGGGTTCAAACAGGCAAGGTACTTGGATCACAGCCCAGTGAAGATATTTAAAAACCTGACAAGTTTAAGATGCAACATTTTCTCAGTTTCAGTTGAAGAATAATCACATTCCACAGGATTGCACTTTTTTAACACTTTCATAGAATTGCGATTTGGCACCAGGCAAATACTTAAGTACATGATTAATTGCAAGGGTACAAGACACATCCTTCAACTAAATAGGACATCTCAATAGTAAGGGTCTCAGTACTAAACATCTCAAATTAAGGATACTTGTAAGTGCTTTGGTATCAGAGAGTGGTCAGCACTTCCTAGAAGCAGAAGTTACTTTTCCAGCTATGTCTTTGGGATTATGCTAATGGATTTCTTTCTGTGCCCTTCTCACCAAGAGGTGGCACTAGCAATCTCTCCTCTTGCTGGAATAGGTATTACCTGAAATTCTTCATTTCAAGGACAGGTGAGAGCTGCATTTCCTCTGTCTGGTATGTTACCGTACAAGGACAAGTTGCAAAACTTATTTTTGCTAATAGATGTAAGAGAAGAAGAAATCACAACGTCTTTTAACTAGAGAAACCTTGAGAAAGGCATGTATGAAAATATTCAGTCTTTTAGTTTCTTTCAAGAGTTTATACAGCTCTAAATACTCTGGGTTGAAATCCAGTGCAGGACTGAAGAAACAGTTGGTTCTTCCTTGGGAGTCGAGGTGGTGCTCATCTGTTGTCAGATATTTCCTCCTGTTAGCAAGCACAGGTCTGCACTCCCGCACAGGAGAGCATGTCTTCAGAAAGAGGAATTGACATTTGCATGCAGGTGTTCAGTAATGTGCTGAACTGTAGACTCCATTAAATGCTAATTAGGAGTGTGTTTGAGCAGGTGATCAAGGGAGAAATGTAACAATTTGAATCAGCTATTGGCTCTGTTACAATGTTATTTCCAGACTGGCTTCCAAGTTACCTTTGTAATTGTTCTGTGATGATTCCCTTTAACCTTCTCCTTCCTTCTCCTTTAAGTACTCATTGAAGAAGTAGCCTGGAGAACACCATTTTTAATGCTCTGCCTAAAAGGAGTGGGATGATTCCCTCTGAATAATATGACAATTGACTACTGCAGAAAGGCAGAAATACCTGAGTAATTACATTTTGTCTCCTGCTCCAGGAAGGAAGCAGAGTGGAGTACCTCAGCAACTGGCACACCTTGCTCAGGCTGATGTCTTGTGCAGGTTTAGATGTTCTCCCTGAAGAACTGGAAAACCCTTTAATCCCACCTATTTCATTATACTTCCCTCTTCGTGTGATGGGAGGTTTGCCTAAACAACAGATTTTATGTGCATGTACCTTGTGCAGGAGATAAGATACATATCTTGTTCTGCCATTACAGCATTTTTTGGTATTTATCTGCTCAGCATTAGGTTTCCAATACCAAAATGTTGCTCTGTTTGTGCTCAGGTAGAGCTTGTTTCTGTAGTACAAGATGTACCTTGTACTTTAAGTCAATGAACCCCCACAGGTTACCCTTCAGTGTGAGGTAGTAGAGATTCTCAGGAAATTCCTGAGTCCCATGTCACAGGTCAGAGTGTGCACTCTGAACAGAAAGATGCTGTTGCTGCAAAGACCTTGCAGTGCACTATTGGCTCAAAGATCTGTTTGCTCCAATATTTATTTATTTATGTGTGTGCTTAACTTCACACCACTTGAGCACCATCACTGCAAGCTGGGGACTGACTGCTTAAGTTAGATGCTTTTATTTTTGAAGGACTGTTGCCTATGACCTCCTTTAATAGCAGCCATTAGGTTGTGTGGATACTTCTTTCTTTTTATTTTCCAAGCAGTATTTCAGTTACAAAAATCTAAAAATACCTCAATGAATTCCATTGTTTTTAAATTCAGATATAGTTTAATGCTTTCTGATTGATACAATCAATTTGCATAACTCTTCTCTCTACTTCACTCAGGCCAGTAACAGGAGACTGGCCAAATTAAATAATTTTAACTTTAAAAAAGTTAATAGGAAACTATTTTCCTTGTAGCAAATAATAATAAAAAAGTGGTAAAATTGCTCAACAAATGTGGACTTTTGAAATGTGGAAAGACCAACATCATTAAAAATTCCCTGTTCTTTGCTTTCGGTTACAATTACTTTGCTTAAAAAACTCTTGCCATTAATCAACCTTTTCAGCTAGCTAGCTAACTAGATATGTAGGTGGAAAGATACTCTTCTGATGTTCACCCAAACCAGGAAACATAGAAGAGTCAAGGAAATCTGGGGCAAAAAAGCAATATTTTGGGGTTTTTAAAGCTTATGCAGAGCTATTAAAGTTTGAGATGGCAGCCAAAAGACAGTAGAAGATACAAAATAAAATTAAAAGTAATTTAAAAAAAATTAGTCTTTCTTAAATTACTGAGAAGCTGCTTTTCCAGGGCTATCTTACTGCAGTGTATGCTGCTGCTCTGTAGCAGACACATTCCCAGGCTGGGCAGCCCCCAGGTGTTCAGTGGATACAGAGGAGCACAGCCCTGTGGGACACTTGTCCTGAAGTGCCCAGCAGCCTCCTTAGCCTCCCTTCTACCACTCTGGAGCCACCCTATCCATCCTGAATTTGTCTCAGGCTGGGTTGTCAGCAGAGGTGTATGAGGGCAGACAGCAGCAGGGCTTGCTGAGGGTCTCCAGAGCCAGGCAGGCTGGGATCCACCTAAAACAGGTCAGTTCTGAGGCTGCAGAACAAGCGTCTGCATGCTGGGAACGTGCTTGATGTTAATGGTTCTTGACCTGAATCTCTTCAGTTGATTTTGTTTATCTTAAACTGACCTGGCAGAAATTGCCAAGAAAGGCATGTGGGATACTGCTATTGCTCACTGGAAGCACTGGCTTGCTCAGCAGCTGTGCAGTGTTGTTTGGGGCCACTTTCTCTCTCTGGACATTTCTATGTGGGCAGCTCAAGAGGGATCTTCAACCTCTGCCCAAGGTTTGACTGATTGGCCCTTCAGAAACGGGAAACAGTTGCAACACTGAAAATTTTACCACGGGTGTTTCAACTCTCCCATCACCTTGCTACCTCCCTCCTCTTGAGCTATCAGTTTTGTTTAGCCTCAGACTGAATGTTATGTTATTATTTTGCAACCCTGCCATCATATCAATCTGTTTTTTTGGCTTTTGGTTTGTTTGTTTTTTTTTCTTTTTTTTCTGCATGTGTTTGCTTAAGAGAGAGAGAAATGTAACAGTATTATGAAGTTGCTCACAAAAACAAAGTAACTGGGGAAACTGGTACATGATTCTCTCCTCTCCTGACTACAGTACCAAGATATGAACTCTACTTGGTGGTAAAACCACCTGATGGTAGGATTGGAGATGGAGGGCTGAATACATGAAGTATCTGGGAGGAAAAAACTTGAGGTGTTCCTTGAAACTTCTGCAGAGATACAGAAAGACTGAAACTATCATAATGACAGTGCATGGCAAGGCTCCCAGCAGCTTCAGTGGAAGAGGAGGCAGGCCATGTGTGCATAGCAGTCTAATTGCATTTCTGTGTGGTTTATGTCAGGGTATTAATAAGGGATTGAAAGGCAGAATCATTAGGATGTGCTTGGATGGATGATATGGGGAGAGCAGATTTGGAACATCAGTGAGGTATGTAAAATGAACAAGTAAAGAACAAATGTTAATTGTAGTTAATTAGGAATGTACTGAACCACCCAAATTTAATTGTTGGATGTCTGTAAACATTGATGCCCATTAGTTTGTCCGCAGCAACTGGTTTTGTTCCCTGTGCCACCTTCTATTTTCAGGAAGGGAAAGTCTTTGGATAGTCTTTGGAGCTGGTACAAATAGGTCAGATGCCATTAACAAGCAGGTAGTTCTAAAATGCGTTTTTTTTAGTTTGGCATGGGGCTGAATCCTCAGCTCTATATTCACACTGGCTGAGGATCTTGCTGGTGGTCTTTGTGCCTTCCACCTGTGCTACAAGAAAATCATCTTACAGCAATCTAGTAATGTAAAGGCACTTATGGGTACACCAAAAATCATAACAGCTATTCCCTTATTTTGGTGTGGTCAGGGAAATAGATTAATGTAAATAAAAGTGAAACCCTGTGGTTTTTTACATAACCTTAAAAAAATGCAGAGGAACTGTCATGGTTGTACAGTGCAGCAGCATGGACTTCCAGGGAACTTGAAGCCAAAGGAAAGAGAGGAGTGAAGCAGCATCTGATCTGCTTCAGCTGGAATAAGGAATATGCTCGAGTATTTAATTCTGCACTTTCACTGGGAGCCAAAAGCCAATGCTTGCTTGTGTACACATTCTTTCCTCTGAGTAGAGCTAAATCCTTATTTTCAGTCACTATTATGGAATTTATAATATTTTTTAATATTTTGTTTGCAAAATGCCATTTGAATCAGATCTGGCACATCCATATGCTTACATAAGCTTGATAAATACATGCTTTATACTGAGTACAGTTTGCCCCAGTCTGTCCACAGGGTTACACATTGATGAATTTATTCTGCAAGTATAAATTACTTCATTATGGATCTTAGTTGAATCAGAACCTTAAGCTTTCAAGTTTCAATATTGCTAGTTTCCAAATCACTTTAAATCAAATGTTTAAAAAATTAAAACAAGAAGCACTGTATTATTTATTTTGTCACTGATCAATCTTCAAAAATTAGAACTACAGCAAGATCCAGATGGTCAGGGATACTCTGCTTAGTATCACACTTTTATTCTCACTTGCCTATGCTGGGGTTTTTTTCACTTGGTCTTCCGTTTATTTTTTCCCAGTTTCTTTTCTTCCTTCTTGTTACCTTCACAGGGTGGTCTCTTGGCTTTGCTATGTGCAGTCTGACACCCAGCCCTAAGGAAAAACACTTAAGGGTCACGTAGATGGTGGGATGTTTCTGCTTGATCTTTTGCTCCGTGTGGCCCAGCCCATAGGAAACCAAGTGTGTGACAGGCTGTGCTGGGGACGGCACGACGTGAGCGAGGCCCCGCACGCCGGCCGTGTCCGAGCCAGTGGGGAGTCCCAGCCCCAAGCCAGCAGCCTGCTCCTGCACTAGCAGGGGCTCCTGGCCAAAGGAAGGCACCAGGTCAAACTCTGTGTGTGCTTAGGAGTGATTATGAATGGAGTACTATTGCTGGATCGAGTACACCTTTTACAAAAATATACAAACTTTAGTTAGCATCCTCTTTCCTTTTATGTGGATGCCTTTCAAAAAGCCTTTGCAGAAGGCTTTGAACAGGCATGTGAGGTAGGATCACGCTCAGAAAAAAAAAATATTCAGTTAAAAAATAGAAAGCAGAGGTTAAGAGGGAACAACCAGTTCTTGCAGCATAGGGAGGTGATCAGTGAAGTTTTTCAGGAGCTGGTGCTGGGGTCTGTACTTGTCAACACGTTCAGAAATAACCTGGAAAAGGTGGTAAGGAGGTGACCGTGTTTGCTGATGATGACAAGTTATTAAGATTTGTAAGGATGAGGGGCTGATTGCAATGAAATGCAGAACTTTATGAATCCGGGTATCTGAGTGAAAAAGTGGCCGGTGAAATTCACTGAAGATAAATGCTCATGATATACATAGGAAAAAAAATCTTGCTTTCATAAGTAAAATACATGTTAAAAAGCTGATGTCTGATCATTACTGCTACAAAGAGGGATCTGAGTGCTGTGATAGATGTGTTTGTGAAAGTGAACCCCACCAGGAGCAACTCAAAAAGAAAATCAAGTGTTAGGAATTACCAGGAAAGAAACAAAGACCACAGTACAGAACACCATGATCACTCCACAAATCCATAAATTATCAATGCCTTTTATGCTATGAGCATTTCTGATCCTTTCATTTCAAAGGATGCAACCAAACTGGGAGGTACACCAGGAATAGCATCAAAAAGGATCAAAGGAATTTCAGAGAATGAGAGGAATGTGTGAAGGATGAGTGAGGAGGGAGATCAAGACTCTTGCAGACTGAAAAAGATGTGACTTGGGAGCTACAGGACAGAGACTTACAGACTTGTGAAAGACACAGGTCTGAGGATCAATTGTGTATATCTTTTCCAATTCAAGAGGTAGGGGTCATTAGATGAAGACAGAGGGAGCAGAATTTGGAACTGAAAAAGAATATTTCTCCTCATGTAGTGGATAGCATATCTGTGAATCTCCTTGCCAGAAGATTTTGGGGGTTTGAAAACTTTAGGAGAAGTGTAGAAACAGTCTATATTGCGGGAAGTTCCTGAGCTGATAATAATTGGTGACTGGGGGAGTATTAGAAGGAAATATCTGAAGTTAGTCCCACTCTTACTCATCCCCAACCATCTGCATATGGTCATTGTTGGGACAGGATATGGGGTAGATGGATCCTTGGTCTTACATCCATGCCTGTCAGTATTTTCTCTTCCTGTTTCCCCTCTAATCAACCCCCCTCTCTCCTTAAAAAGGTTTCCCTCCATTCTTTCTCATCCTTTCCTTGTTTTCTGCTTGGACTTCAGTCCCTCACTCTAGTCAGCCCAGAGTTACTCCCAGACCCCTACTTGAAGAGAAGTTGAAAATAAATCATCTTGAAAAACACAACCTCAGTGGATCAACAGCTCCTCTGTCTCCTTTGCTAATCACTGGAAAATGCAAAGGGTGAGAGTTGTGCTTCCAACTTGTCAGCAAGATGGGCAGTGTGAAAGACTGTGTAAATAGGCTGCTGAAGAGTTGCTCCTTTCTAGAACCAAGAGGATCCAGTTAGGACAGCAAAGGATAGAAGGGGAATTTTGGCATTCTGAGAAGGAAGGAGTTGTGGATACATGGATCTTGGAATATTATAGATGTAAGGTTACGTCTAGAAGTTGAATGAGCTATTAGAAGTGAGTTGCGCAAGGAAAATC
This sequence comes from Peucedramus taeniatus, assembly GCA_013400575.1. NCBI lineage: Eukaryota > Metazoa > Chordata > Aves > Passeriformes > Fringillidae > Peucedramus > Peucedramus taeniatus. Next base: position 749,657 of record WBNO01004504.1, read on the forward strand.
TTCTACTTACACTAGAAGGGTCTGAACAGTATCTTGGACTTTATTTACAGGGAACATAAATTGGAAATAAAAAAAAAAAATCTGAGTGCAAGACTGGACATTGTATGTATAGGTTTTGTGGACTTCCTCTTTATGATTCTGACTGTTCAACCAAATTGCAAGACCCTGTTCCTTGCAGTATTGCAGACTCTCAAAATCAAACACTTTTTTCCCCTGAAATAAATTCTAGGTACTTATGGAAATCTCATGGGATAATTCTATAGTTCCAGTCAACATCCTACTTCTCTGTGCAAGACATGATTTTTGCTTTTGCACAGAGAAAGTGGAGGCTGAATCACGGAGATGAGAGTGAGCACAGTTCAGTCAAGGAGGGAAGGGAATTGTAGAACAAGAAGGGAAGGTAGGTTTGGCTGAAATATGATGGTATTCTGTGTCCATGAAGAATGCTAAGCAGCGTGAAGCAGAAAATTAAGGATCAAGAAACAAAATATAATTTTCTGATAAGACAAGGTGAGAAAATTTCAGATAACCTCAGTATGTGTGGACGCCTGAAAAATGCTGTTATGTTCCCTAGCAGCAAGAGGTTTCAAGTAACGGCAAAGAAGTTGAAAGCAAAATGGGTTTTTTTGGTGACACTCAGCCTCAGACATCTGCAATTTTTGTTGCGAGTAACTGGTGTTGCAGGGTGTTCAGGTGTGCAGTTATAGAAGTGATTTTTTTCCTGTGGAAATCTGAGTGTGGGCTGATGAAATACTGAAAGTTGGGGTAGGTAACATTGCTGTTGATCTTGCTGCTTCTTTTGAGATAGCTCAGATCAATCAGCTTTCCAGGCAGCAAACTGGAATAGTGAAGGGCAAGTCATAATGTTTGGAAAGGATGAGTATGAAAGGGAAACGTCATCCAGTTATCTGATTGCATATCAGTAATAGCAAGAAGGGCAATGTGTAGCTATCAAATGCTTCCTTTTTTGATAGAGCCATGAAAGTACACAACAAAGCTCTAAATGCCATCTACCCTACTCTTTTCAAAGATTGCCCCCAGGTGAATGAGGCATTTGGAACATCAGAGACCTGATCCTAAATAAATAAATAGAAAAAAAACCAAATAAACAGTATAAAATATATCCAGTTTCTACCACCTGTAGTTTTCCTCCTAGCTCCACCAATGCGCATGTTAGGGAAGGTGTTCGGGATGAGCTCCCAGCTGCAGTTTTGCCAGTATTTCAACCTCTAACTGATTGGTTTTGACCTAGAGCAGAAGCACCTGGACCATAGCTTCTTAAAATCATAGAATCACATGCATGGACAAAGCTGGCAGGGGCCCAGCACATGTTCTCCTTCCCCCACCCCCATAAAGCACGTTTTACAAACTGAACATGCTCCCTGCTACTACTTTTCCTCTCCATTTCCTGCTTCAAATTGACTCAATATTCCCAAGGACACGTGGCTACACCAGCCCTGGGCTATCAATCACACTGTACTGAACGCTGAGGTGCAGAGCAGGCATGGCCCATGCCATTCAAATTTTTTTGGCAACTTGCAAACAAAAAACAATTCCTATGCATTCTTTACAATTCCAGGAATTTCCAGAGTTCCTGTCTTAATGTTGGTGTCATCGCCATTGCCTCTTAAAAAATGTGAGTCAGCCCAACTTGAATTTGTAGTAGCATTGCCCTCACACTGCTAGGAATTGCTGCCCTAAAAAAAGGATAGCTGCTGAGAAAAGTGTGGTGACTGCCAATAATCACTCTAAAAAATGGGCACTGTTGGTGACAGGATGGTTTCCTCTCCATCCCAACAAATACTACCCCAATGAATGAGAGTGTGAGTGAGGCTGCCAGGGGCTTTGCCAAGAGGAATACTTACTTTGAGAGTTGAATGAAATGTTACACAAGGTAATGATTGCAATGGCCTCCAGAATCACACAGGAGGGCTTAGGAGGGAGAAGCTGGGAAGACAAGGAAACAGAAGATGAGTATTTTTTCAACTGATCTGTGGATTGAGGCTCTTTCACTGGTATTTGTTGTTGCACTGCTTGAGCTGAAAACTGCAGTACTGTCTTTGGCACAGGGAAGATCTGGACGGGCTAGATCTGGGGCTTTCAATCAGAGCTGACTGTCATACGTGGGGTCAAACCATCCTATGAATAATTGGACAAATTGCTTACCTCAGCTCCCATGCTCTGCTATAAATCACCAAGCAGCTTTTCTTCTGAGACCAGTAGTTTCATCGGCAGGACTTTAGCTTGGAGCTGGTTTGTAATGTGATTTCAGTGAAATACATCAAGATGACATGAAGTACACTCTTACCCTGGAAACTTTTCCCTGTTGATAGTTATAAATACACCATGCTATTGTGCTTGGCATGCTGCATGCTAATAGAAGTGAGGGCTCTGAAACTCATTAGGAAAGGGAGCGGGCTGCAGAGCGGAGCGAGGACAGTGTGAAGCGAAGGCTGATCACCACAGCCTTGTCCAGAATAGGCCATGGGAGTTTTCTTATCTTGCTTTGGCAGGAGGTGCTGCTAGCTTCCTGTGCGAAATCACGAGCATATGCTGCTTTCCTCTTGTTGTTTGGCTTCCTCCGCTACACAAGACGGTTCCCAGCACTGTGATTATCTTTGCATCTTCAAACATGGCACACTCTGCTTCCTCAAGGGCTTGATGTATTCTCGAGTAGCAGGCTGGCTCCCCTGCCCCCGGCCATTTCTCCAGGGCCCCCACGGGTGCCAACTCTGCACATCACAGACCTTTTATAAAGCTGGACTTCTGGTTGCATAAACCTCCCCCAGCCTTTCCAAAGCCATGTAAATTCCTGAAGCTCTGGGTGATGAGCGGGTCTGACAGCAGAACTCACCCTGCCACAGGCAGAGCCACTCTCACCCCTCTTTCCCCGTGCTGGGCTTCTCTGAAAACCTCTGTTCTGAAACAGAGAATTAGTGTCTCCTGTTTTTACAAAAGAACAGCCTTTTTCTCAGGCTCTTGACACAAAGACCAATGAGTGCCTGTGAGAGTGCACACCTGCAAATGTGCATGCCAGCACGCATGCAGGCATATGGTAAAAACTACTTAGGGTGTGATTAACGTGAGTGCTCTGCTTCTACCAGTGCTCCACTACGGCAGCACAGTCTGATTACCTCACTCTGAGGTTGTGTAACTTTTATAAACTTCGATCCCATTAGCATTTGTTATGTGGGATCTCTACACATGCAGAGTTGCACCCACAAAGTAGAAACATGAAAGGGTCTGAAGGGACACAGGTGAAAGAACCGTGTGGAAATGTGCAGGCGGATATCAGCTTGTTTATCAATCCCTGCGCACGCTGTGTGCTCGTTCATTAACCCGGCAGTAACCCTGCTGCAAGATTTCCTGAAGATGCAAAGCACCGAGGCTCATCCCACAACAAAACATTTCAGGAATTCATGTGCTCTGGAGATATCTGGAGTAAGATTCAAATATCTAAAATGCAGTGGGATTTCCCTGCAAACACAGACAGCTCCTGCCAGAAATGCAATGCCCTTGCTATTTGACTGAGTGGGTAGTTTGAAGAAATTGGTAATTTCCTTGAAATCAGAAAAATATGTAGGTGATGTTATGTGAGGACACACTCTATGAAACATCGAGTTAACAGGAAGATGATTGCCTACTTTGGTTCCAGCCAGCATGGAATTTTTGTGTTTTCATTTTTCTCTCTTTCTCTACAAGCATCTGTGCTTAACACAAACATTTGGTTTGATGATTACATCTAAGTTCAGCGGAACCTTTTCTCTTTCTGTTACAAAATGCCAGTTGTTAGAAACTGAGGTCAGGTTAAGAGGCAGGACTTTTAATTAATTTTTCCCTTACCCATCTCTACCTGATGCTGTTGGCTTAGGCAGCATCTTTCACATGGCACCCCTGGTAGCAGTAAGAGGTGGGATGACTTGGAGTACTAACCTGAGTAGCCAGCTCAGGATAATGGACACAGCTCGTGTGTTATTCCTGAGCTATTTCAGTGTATTTGAAGTTAAAGTGAAGGGATTTGGCAGCTGATGAGAGGAAGCATCTGGTTCTGCATCCAGAGGGATGAGTCTGAGTCTTGTCCTAGACTCTGCCTGGCAGCTGTGCTGCAACTGATCCGTAAATGTTTGCTGATCCAGCAGCTGGTGGAGCTGATGTTGTGTGTACAACAGTACTCACACCTCCAGCTGTGTGCTGTTGGATGTAGCATTCTCAGCTTGATTGTGACTTTTTTTTTTACTTAAACCATGGACAACAGCTATGAAGTGTATTTGATTTTCTACTCTAATTGCATTAACGTGGTAATCTCCAGCTTGGATATAGAATGGAATGTGACGTTAGTAGAGTTCACATATGTGCCTCCAGGGCTAATCTAGCACTTTACATGTGTTTTTCTTGTTATTGTGGTGTTATTGTAGTTATGATGGTGGCTTGCATTCTGGTATTAATGAGTAATCAACATCTCATTGTGCTAAGCATCAACAAAGACATAACACTGTCCTCATGCTTAAGACATGGCAAACTAAATATATACAGCCTTTTTAAGGAATTGTGAGGAAGAGTATAATAATAGCAACTGAGTCTGGAGGCTCCAGAGCTGTAAGAAAGGAAATTGGAGATGCTTTTGAGAGATGCACAAGCAGCTTCTGAACACGCGTTATGCCTTCTTTCTGTCCTTTACCAAAGTATGTGTAAGGACTTCTATGGTAAAGAGTACAAAATTTCAGCACTGTAACAAAGAAATATAAATGCATTCTGTGGGGATAGGAAAAAAATAAATTAGGAGGCACCTTTTAAAACACATGAAGTGGGATTTTTGTGTCTCTGTTATCCTGTATAGATTGCACCCAGTCACAAATGTGCTTTTGATACTGCCTGTTTGTGCGCCTGGCATCACAAATTGAGTTTTGATATCTTCTATGGCATGAAAATGTTACCAGCTTAGCCAAATTATCATGCCTTCTGTGTTTTATTCTTGTTACAGAACCAGACTTCTTAAAGCTTTAAATGTGCAAAGTAAATGGCATCTAACTTTCTGAATAATTTTAACCATTTTTGCCCATCTGAGTGTGACAAGTGCTCTTATCAATGCACCTGTCTTTCATTCACCCTCGTCTCAAAAGTAATGTATTAGAAGTTGGCTTTTAATCCAGTCTGAAAGATGTGGTTGTGTAGACAGGGCTTTCCTGCCATGCTCTTGCTCCCTGTCCTCTCTCCATGCAGGAAAGTATCTCCATTGCCTTCTCCTGTTTTTTTATTTTTTCGGTTTTTTTTTTTTTTTTTTNTTTTTTTTTTTTTTTTTTTCAACACACTGGTCCTTTCAGTGCACATTGTGAAATTTGGGTGGCCCAAGTTAGTTTCCATGTCATTATTTCTCTAAGCTGTAATATCAGATAAGTCATTGGCCAGTTTGAAGCAAAGCTGCACAATTAAAAATAGGCATGTAAAGTTGGTGCGTACCATTGGTATTCTAAACAACACAAAGTTTACTGTGCAAAGCAAACTGCACAGTTGGCTGAAGGGAAATGAACCTCATTCTTCAGTCAGGATTGCATCATATTCTGTTTTTCAGTCACTGGGCTTTAAAGTTCATCTCTCCAAATAACTGTTATACAAGTCAGAACTATTTGATTACAGATATGACAGCCATTATCTTTCAAATCCACAAATAGTGTATTTGAAAGAACTTCATCAAGCTGAAGGGTTAATCTCTGCCAATGATGCTGGAATTGAACAAGCAACAACTAAATTCTGGATGAAAAACTGAACTAGATATTCTCAAAGAAGAACGGGGTCAGGCAGCACTTAAAAAGCATTCCAGTGTGTTTATATCCATGTGTACCAAATCAGACTCTAAGAAACAAATTATCTCTAGCATGACCACACCTGAATGTTCTGATTGCAAGCCAATTTATTGCATAAGGCAAAAACATTTTTTCTCTAGGACTTCCATTCATTAAGATGTATCTGATTTTCTTCCAGTTAAATTATCATTTAAATCCCTTTGTCATTTGGGTATAATTGTCTTTAACTTCATGTTGTTCATTTGCAGGATTAGCCTTATTTTTGCTGTGTGTCTTGTAATCATTAGACCTCAGTATTAATATCTTACTGTTTTGTAAACTGAACTAAAAAAAAAAAAAAAGAAATGAAAATCAGCATAATCTTTTGTTAAAGCAAAAAGAACCTTCACAAAGTAAAAGAGCATCCAATGCATTATGGAATGCATCTTGAAACAAATATAATTTGTCTTGCATTAAAGGCTAAAAAAAGTATGAACTCGTGTTTTGGCCATGTCTGAAAACAGGAGCGTTGGAAATGGGATGTTGGTCTTGTACAGCTTTATATTTAGGCTCTGACTGTAAATTCTGACCTCACAGTTTGCAGTGGGATAAATGTGAACATTTACTCCAAAGAGCTAATATTGGAGGAGTGAATGTGGAAGTGAATCCAATTATCAGGTTCCAAACCTCAAGATTTAATGAAAAGCAATTATACTTTCCTGGTCATCACAGCACCTACAGTTTTCCTGACTGATCACAGTTTTCAAAACAATTGTTTTGTCTTACGTGTTGAATTTCTATCCAATTTCTATCACTAAAGCAATAACATTTCAATTTTTCCTGTCTTTAGGCATGGATTTTGCTTTTATACTGAAGGTTCTTTCATCCTGAAAGCTGGCAGCAACGTAGGAAACAGGATCCAGAGCATCACAGAGAGAACGGCTGTAATAGAGGGCAAAAATAAGGTATGATTCCTAGGAGCAGATAACCTTTCTGGGTGACAGCATGTGTTGAAAAGGCACTGTAAGATGCTATCAAAGTAACAGAGAAGAAGCCAGTGTTTTTATATTGTTTGGATTTGAGGACCTGCATACATGCAGATAAGTTTTATTATTTATCTGCTGAGAGTATTTTTTTTTTTGGTGGCAGTCATATTAAGGTAAGTGACATGCCAAGAGAGTGTATCAGTGGGATTCACTATATCTGCTCTCTTATTCATGGTCTGAAGTATACTGGGGTACCTCAGAAGCACGGGGCAGGGTTCCAGGCCATCTTTGCCTCATTTTGTGCAATTGCACAATTTCGTGTTTTTTTTCCTATGAGAATTAAACTATTTACTCTCATTAGTCAGTTTATTCACAGATGTGATCCTAGTTGATTAGATGGCCACGTCTGGCCATCATTTTTTTGGAATAACTTCTAAAGAGCCAAAAGAATCCAGATTATGGAAGCAAAGTGAGAGATCTCAGTCAGAGACAGCAAGACGGGATTTATCCCAGCAGTGTTAGCCATCTGAATTTAGGTGTTAGTCCAAGTCAAGCATCCCTTTGTGGATCATGGGGATATGCAGATAATTCTTAAGGGTGTGTGGGCCTGTAGTCTATTGGTGTCTAATGTGGAAGAGAAAGCCCATGAGATTAACTTGCCAAGGGCTAAGGAGGCTTGTCCATCAGTTAAAGCCTCAAATCAAGGATACCCTCAATCAACTGCACTTCTGTGGGATAGACGTGAGACTGATTTGGTGTGGTTGGGTGGCCTGTGCTACAGAGCAGCTCAGGTGTCATAACGTGGTCACAGAGTCTGTTTTCATAAGCTAGTTTTGTTTGTGGCAGTAATAGCTAACGAGATTATCAATTTTAAAGCCTATCTTACTCTAAGCCTTTCATTTTTAATGATACCAAAAGGCTTTTTGTAATTCTAAGGGCACTGGGGTTAAAAGTCTTCTTTCCTTGATGGCTGCCTTCAGTTTCCTGCATATGAAAATGGGTATAAACCGTAGTTATTCTCATGTCAAGGCCCTTTCACACACCACAGAATAAATAGGGTTTTATGTGCAGCCAAGAATCAGATCTGGGACTGCATTTTCTCCAGCTGTTTTATTATTTAGAAAGTATCACAGGTGTCCATGGCACCATTCCAGTGCATGGGAACAGGCTGGATCCCAGGGAGGCATTTGCTCTATTTAGCTGTCCAGCTCTACGTGCTTAAAGATCAAGGCAAAGATGGGAGCAAACAGTTTCCTAGGGTACACTATCATAGGAAAGCACATGAAAAATGAAACATAAGGAGGGATTTGAAGGAGGAAAGGGAAATAATTTCAGGCACAGGAAAACACAGTCTATTCCACGGGGGGAATGATGAACAAGATGATAAGAATCAATTCTTTTCCAGCAGTCATATAGCCGTACTATGGCTGCAGTCCTACCTGTTCACAGGGTGCAGAAGGAGCTGTGTAATGACCAGATCTCATTCTCCTTGTGTACCATGCATTTTGGAGACAGTGGAAGATGAGTGGCTAAAATCTCAAAGCAACTTCCAGTTAACAGCAAATAAATTCCTCCCTGGAGAAAGATGCTAATAATGGGTCCTTGAGGCAGAACTGCAAGTCTTTGGCAAGCAGCCCTTTTTAAAAATGTGCCCAGAAATGAACCAAGGAATGGTCTTTGCACGGAAGGATTTGCAGTGAACTTACTGGTCCTCCCTGGCACTCCTTGTCTTTTTGCCCTTTAGTTCAACTAAGAAAGGTCTACCTTGCTTTGCTTCACTCCTCCTGGTCCCTATGGGGTGGGGGTGGTTAATGAAACAATTTCTGTACTCAGCTTTTTCACAGCTTTTCTAAAGTTTCTCTATTTCTAGTGCTCTTCTGTAGCTTTTCAAGCACAGCTGGACTGCTATTGTAAGTAAGAAAATGCTCTCTAAGCCCAGGCTCCTGGCCAAGCTGAGAGTTGCATGATTAGTGCACACACAGCTGCTCTAGAGCATCCAGGATTGTTCTTTAAAATTCATGGGAGTCTATGGCTTTTCACCCTTCGCAGCCCAAGACTCCCTCTCAGTGTCCCTGGGCAAACTCAAAGAGACAGAACCCTTGCCCATCTGCAGTGATATTGTTGGAGCGTCAATAGCACTGAGCTCACTGAATGCAGCATGTCATCACAAGGGTCTGTCTCTGATGGACTGCTACTGTGAGCAGTTCTATTCCTGCAAGCAGCTGTGAACAGCTCTCTGAGGCACTTCCACATCGGTGGTGCCCTGCTAAATAAACAGAGTGTCTACCCCACTTCCACATCCCAACACAGCAAGAGTGGTAAAAACAATCTCAGACCTCAGTGGAGACAACAAAGATGTGGGAGACAAAGAGGTAGGAAATGAATGAAGAAACTCAGAAAGTTTCACATTTGGGTTAGCATGAAAGGAGAAATGCGTGTGGTCACAGGATGAGATTATTGTAAGCAAGGGAAGAGATTAACAAGGAATGATCAACAGGTTTCTTTAGCAATGAAGGTAGCTGTTTTCACCTTCCTAAAGACATTGTGCCAGTTCCACATGTTTCCTGTATGTGCAACTTCTAAGTGTTTCTAGTTTGGCTCTTTGCTGTGGTAGGTTGTTTGTTTGTCTGTGGTTATCAAGGTAGCCACAAGTATATTTTAAAGTTAAAAAACCTCAAGCCCTGTGCCTGTGCAGTTAAAGTAGTGCAGGAAGCCTGCACTGCATTATTCTTTGGTGACAGAGAAATTGTGACAACAGTGTTTTAGTAACATTTCCGCTAAAGCCTCTCTAAGAGGACATTGAGAAACTCGAGTGGTACAATGGAAGAACTTCGTAACATAAGCCATAATACTTAATCATAAGACAGCTCTTGAAGTGACTTGATTCCCCCACCCAATGTTTTGATTCTCGTTTTGTTGGACATCTCAGCAACTTCCTACAAAGTTGCGCTATTCTTAGGCCCATCGTGTAAACAGGTCACAGACGCTCTCCTGTCATTCAGCTAACACCCATCACTTCTCTGTGTTCCCAGCTAAAGCTGACTGCTGTGTCTAACTGAGGGCTAGCACTGATTATTATTCTTTGCATGGCCAGTGTTCATTAGAATGTCAGTCAGTGAGTGACCTGCAATAATGAGGTACAGAGAGCTGGTGCATTCATTGTGCTGCTGTGTACAATTGGTAGCACATTCTGTGTGTTCTGTCCCGGCTGTGCAGGCACACACTGGCTTATCAACAGCTTTGAAGACACTTAGCACTCCTGCTACAGGGGTACAAGGGACAGGGCTCTGTAGGAGAAGTCAACAAGGATCCTGGGCATGCAGCATGTGCAGAAGACCACTAAGAAGGCAAGTTCAGATGAGGGAAAGAAAAAAGTGTGAGCCAAGTAGAAAGGATTATAAATCCAAGGGAAGGAGACAGTAGAAAAGATGGCAGTTGAGTACAAGGAAAAGTTGGAGGGAGTGAGGCAAAACCCTCTTGTTGTTGGGAACTAACCTATTGAGAACCTGAAATGGAACAGGATGTCCCTGACTGCCTCATGCCTCTGCTGGTAGCAAATGTTGGAGTACCACTGAAAGCTGGGTCTGTGTCACAGGGTATGCCTCCAGGTATGATGTATAAAGGGTAGTAATGCATGAAATTGGAGCTTACCATGCATTTATGTGTGTGTGTCTGTCTGTGTCTGTGTGTGTAAAAGTGTGTGTGTGTGTGTGTGTATATATATATATATATATATGTATGTATAGCTTTGTTTTCCACTGTGTGAATACCTAACTGACGCAGGTTTTTAGTGGTTCCAGCACTTGTGAATGACAAAGCCACTTGACTTCGTGGAAAATGGAAAGTAATGGCCCTGTAACATGATTCCGGAAGACAAAATTTAGACTCACCCTGCGTCTCTCTGGTTTGGTTGGCAAAGATGGGTTAGCCTGACTGGTGGTAGTAGTGGAGTGCTAAATAGTCAGAAGAGTCAATCCTTCCTGGAAGTGACTGATAAGTATAATCACGCAAAATAAAAGGGTTCCATCTCTCCTGCATCTTCTATGCCAAGCCCTAAGCATCTACCTCTCTTCCGAGTTCCCACATTACTAATGAGATGGAGAAGCATGTGCTGTGTCTGTTCTCAGTCTTGACACATGCCAGCTGTCTGGGCAGTACATCTGTGCAGATTGGCCATCTGGAACCCAAAGAGGAAGAGAAAGCTGTTTAGCTCACTACAGCAGCATTTTGATCTTTCTCCTCTACCCAACAGCTGGTTTTCATGAAATGCGTGAGATCTCATGAGCTTTGAGTTGTCAGCAAGTCTTGGTTGAAACTGGACAATGGATTCAAAAATTACTGAGCATGTGGGGGAGGAAAAGATACTGGCAGACAGATGGACAGGCTGGCAGACAGATGAACATACGGACAGTATGATCTTCCTCAGAACCCAGGCTAAAGATAGCAGTGGGAGCCCCACTTGCCTCTCTTCAGCACATTGTAACTTCTCCTGGAGCCTTCCCGAGTGCTACTAGAATTGCTGTCAACACTTCTAAGTGAATCTTTGGGAGGTACCAGCACAGCCAAGCTCTTGGTGAGATTAAAACCATCAGAACTTGGGGCTTGCTGCTGCTGAGCTGCAGGACAGCATGGGATGTGGAGGGAAAACACAGTTCTGCATGATATACAGCAGCAGCTCATAGAGATTTTTCTGTCTGACCCCATGGGGAAAGTGGGTGCTCTCCTGCATGTACTCATGTCCTTCCACTGAGGACATTTTGGTGTTTCTCCCATGGTGGTCCTGAAGGTGAAACATGTTGACCAGATGTTTTGTACTGATGCTCCTTGCCAACATGTGAGGCATGCAGACTGTATGTGTTTGGCACAAGCAGACCAATCCAGCAGTGTTCTACCAATATTTAGAAATGGATCTTCATAAATGATATTCTTTTAGACAAAGATAAATCCAAGGGCGTAAAGAGAGCATATTTTAATTTATTTCCTTTTTTTTTTTAACCAATAGTTCTTCTTAAAAGCATAACTAGAAGGGAATTGGCAATAACTACAGACTTACACTAACCTGCTCTATGTTGAAAGGGCAGTATTTTGGTTTTTAAATACATGGGCTGTTTCAAGAAGTCAGGGCAGCAATCTCTGAACAGAGCAAGTTCATGTCAGTGTCTTAAGAGGCCTTCTGGGAGTCACATAAGAGCCAGGTTGCCAAACATTTTCTGAAAACTTATTTTTTTCCTTCTCTGCCATCAGCTGGGGCACTGGGAATCCTCTATCTCAGCTATTTTGAGAAGACAGAAATTCGAGCAGACCCTCCAGGGGAAAGACCACCCCACCATGACTCCAACAGCAATGATCTTGTCAGCTGCTTTGCATTCTCTTGGCTTCCCTAGTCTTTTCCTCATCAGTTTCCACCACAAACAAATCTGTGAATTCCTCTTTCATCTCTTAGGATTTCTGCCTTATGCCTCTTTTATTTGCTCAGCAAAGCAGCAGTATGGGACTTACTTCCCTAGCCCCTGGCTTTGAGATGAGCCTGTAACATGGTGCTTCAGCAGAGATGATGGGAGTAAAAAAGAAGGCATAAAGGGCCAAAACTTTGGTGGTAAATGGGGATTGTGGAGAGATGATGCTGAAGGTATTGAGCATGCCAGGAGGGATTTGCCTGTTCTGTCTGATCATGCCAACTCAATTTAGGCTTTCTGTATATAACATAGTTGCAAGTCCAGGGTCTGAAACTCCCTGTTGTGATGCCAGATGATACAGGATTGTGAAAACTTTTTCTTCTTTTGCAGCAATAGCTGTACAGAGGGACCATGCTGCACAAACTGATCTCAAACAGCCGTAGTTTCTCCATAAACAATATACCAGGTTTAGTTTTGTACACAGTGCTTCTCTGGTGGGTTTTGGCTGGCATCCACAGTGAAAAACACAGACTGCACCACTGGAGGGCTCACAAAGTATTTAAAGAGATGTTATCTTATCCTTGTGACTAATTTATAAGCTAAAAGATTTATACAGAGACGTGTTGTCTCTAAAATATTCTGTTCTCTTGCAAAGTTAGTCTTGCTTCCTCCTAGACACTGTGGCTTTCTCTGCCTCAGTAGAGTAAACATACCAGCATGTGTTCTCTAGCACTAAGGCCTCCTTAACGTTCACAGCATTTAATTCCCTTGCCTTCCAAAGAGCCATTGCTTGCATGGGAGTTGCCTGTTGGAAGTGATCCTTGGCCCATGCTAAAGTACTTGGGATAGTTTAAGTTGATCAAAACTAAAATGCTGCTGGGGGAAAAGCTGGCAATTTAAATCACTGGCTTTCAATGCCAATGAATGTTCTCCCAGGAAATTTAATACACAAGAAAAGGCATCATCTGTAAGTCACTGCAGTTATACTCCTTTAGCAAAACTCTATGCACCATCCTCAGTGTGACAAAATAATCCCATCACAGTGGGCTGAAGCAGTAAAACTCAAGACAGTATGCACAATTTTCCCTTAAAGTGTAATACCTAATGATGTAAGGATAAAACACAGTCAGATACTTCCAAAAACTTTTCAGACCTTTGGGGTAGTTGTGGGAGGAATAGTCAGCACGTGTTTTTCAGGCTCAGAAATGCTCTGCCTCTGCGTATGGTCAAGAAAGGTGTCCTGGAGTCAGAGAGCAAGAGCTTCATTCTCCTTCACTGTGCATGCTAGGTCACAGTTGCTTCCTGGGCAAAGTTGCTGTTACGTAATACCAACTGGCAGAAAAAAGGCTATTTTTTGGTGGGAAGTCTGGCATGGCAGAAGCAGTTTTTGAGCGCCCACATTATCCTTCTGCGGTAGACACTGTGGGACTTCCTTCTGGTCTGAGTTAGTGTTGATAAAACAAATGCAGGAATCCTAGTGCTGTGCTCTGTGTCCACACCTTAAAAAATTATGTTTAGGACTTGGAAGAAATTCAAAGAGAATGACAAGATATGGGCAGGGCTGGGCCAACCCTTTATAATTAGAAATTTGTAGAGGTCAGCCTACTGAATTTAGCAAAACAGGATGAATTTTTCTTAAGGGCTGTAATTATCTACCTGGTATTACCGATCCTCTTTCATCTCCCAGATGATCCAAAAAGGTAGTTTATAAAAATTATAGCTAGAAATATTATGTTGTGTGTAAGCAGACAGGTAGTTGGCCGCTGGGACAATTTAACAGGGTAGAGGTGCTGTTAGCATTACTTGTAAGAAATTTACCATACTGAAGTCTTCTAAAACAAATAAGTCAAAACCAAATTATTTGCTTCAACAGTGTTTGCTTGAGTAGCAGGAAAAGTAATAGACTCTTTCTACTGAAGAATTATTTTGAGGAAACCAGAAGATCTATTTCATTTAGGGGCTGAACAGGAGTTTGGGGATAACTATGGATTCTCCCAGCAGGAGACAAAAGCAGTGCAAATGTTCAGTGTTCGTGTAAAAATGTAGACAACTGGTCCTTATTTATTACTGCCTCACCCTCCTGTGTTTGTCTCTGAACTCCAGCAGTCAGGCAGACTTAAAAGACTGTATTAATTGCACTGAACTAATTTTAAATATTTTTAGAGAAGCTGAACAATTCCAAGCAGTGGAATTCTGAAGCCCCACGATTTCTCTTCATCACCGTTCCAGCTCTGCCCGTAACTCCAGCAAAACCATGTTTTACAGAACAAGTAAAATGGCAACAGAAAGACAGAAAATTAAGCTACCAAGTTGTAACTGGGAGCACATTACACTGATGAAGTCCATGTCCATGCCTCATGTCTCAGCTCCATAATAGAATGACACATCACTTGTTTCTGCACAAGTTTCCTCTTCTGCTTAGTGCTCAAGCCACTAGACCATGGCTTTCCATCACCCTAAAAGTATAACTCTTATTATTGCAGTGGATTTTATGTTTCTAAGGGCACATTAGGTGTTTTTGGTCTCTGGTCTTTCAAGGCCTTTCAAGTCATATAACTCTGAGAAAATATTTAGTGTGTTGGACCTCTTAAGATGGTGATATAATATAACATAAATAAAATGGACATATTATTATTTAATTATAGAAATATTAAGTCCAAGAACAGAAAATGGTACAAAAGAAGATGAGTAAACATCTCTTTTGCCGCTGTTCTGTCTCACTCGACATATGTGGGAAAATGAAAGAAATCAAGCAAGTTTAGTGCTAAATTGAGCTACTTTTTCCCCCCAGGATTATCCAAATGCCTGAGGCATGCCTCACCTATTCCCTTGCAGTCTGGCTCTCCTACAGGCTGCTTATCTGCTTGTGTGAAACACATTGTGTCGTGCTTCATGTCTTGTAGCTTACCATTACATCACCAGCGAGAGATAAATCTATCTGAAAGACACGTTCAAAGATTTTTGGTCCCATTGGCTTTGATGGTATAAGAGTCACCCAAGGAACTTGTTTCCTGTTATTCTTCTATCTTTTGCAAAACTCTATATGGTGACATCTCCTTTAAACAGCCACAGAGGTGCCCATCACTGAACAAATGGAAAGAGTGGAACATGGGTCAGCTAATGGTGACTTAGGAAAAAGAGAAGGCAAGCTTTAACTGAGTTCTTGAGACAAAGAGAACTAAACCTCTTCTTTTTTTGCAGACTGCTAGCACTCTTGTTGTAGCTGAAGCCAAATCCTCAGGAATCTACAGCTGTGTGGCATCCAATAAAGTGGGAAAATCTGAAAGAAATGTCAGTTTTATTGTAACAGGTAAGATCTATTCCTCTATAGAGTCAAACATGTTTCCTGATCCTGGAATTATAACTGTTAGGTTGTTGTGGCTTTTTAATATACCACTGTTTCAGAATTGCTGTAATGTATGCTCTTGTAAGCTCATGCCATGCTTTTGGGTGGTGCCGGTAGGTTTCAGAGCAGCTGATCTAGATTTCTAGGGACGCCAAACTGGCGAATGACTCATTCCTCCCTCAAGCATCAAGCATAACAGAAATTGCTCACAAATGCAGCAATGAGTAATTCCCATTTTGGTTCATCTCTGCAGTCATTTCATACATGAAATTTTAGTGTATTTTCATCCACCAGTGAGCCAGTTTCATGTGTGACATTGACCAGTATCTACAGCCTCATTCTGTTGCCCACCAGGATATCTCACAACACAGAGCCTAGAACAGTGCCAGTGTCTGCAGGCAGCATGGTGCTAGAGATGTCTGGGGTACCTCTCACAGGTCTTGGGGACAATGGCAACTTATAGGTGGAAAAGTGTCAGGATACAGACTACAGAGTTTTGTTTCCTCTTCTGAGAAAGACAGCCTGGAATGCCATTTGCTCCATGGCACTGAGAATTCCTATCATGTTATCTTCACATATGAGTATGCTTTCTGTTATTTTTGCATTAGGAGATGTATTTGGAGTTTTCACAAACAAATGACTTAATGTTTTACTTCAGGAATTGCTGAAAAAAGCCCACAGTGTGTCTTTGGGAATAACTACTGCATTATTCAGCAACATAAAGTCTGCACATGCAATTACAAAGGATTTTTTTTCTGTCAAAAGTTGTCGTTTGTTTATAAAGCAGTAGTTTTATAAACTTTGGCTGTTGGCAATTTTGAGGGTAGATCATTAAAGAAACATAATTCATTCAAAAATATGAGAAAAAGCAAAAAGGCTAAAATATTTAGATGCTTTAATCCCCAAATCATAATCTCTGGGAGTTATATGTTGTCATTCTCTTGCTTATAATTCTGATGAGTGATTCTAGCAAAAGTCATTCTATTTCTATTCTGAGAGGTATCAAAAGAGAATAGACACACTCTCACTAGATTTGGTAAAAAAAAAAGGAGAAGCTACTTCAAAAAATGTTGATGCTCCCAAACTCTGTGTTTTTTAAATATTCTGACTAGCTGAATCACAGAATACCATGTTGAAAGGGGCCTCAAGGATCATCTGGTCCAACCTGTCTTGGCAAAAGCACAGCATTTTGTCCATATGGATCCTAAGAGTCCAATGTTGGGGAATCCACCACTTCCCTGGGGAGATTATTCCAATGACTGATTGTCCACATTGTGAAAAATTTCTTCTTGTGTCCAATCAGAATCTCCCCAGGAGTAACTTGTACCCATTACCCCTCACATTTTCCATGTGTCTCCTTGTAAAATAAGAGTCTCCAGCTTCTTTGTAGCCACCCTCTAAATACTGGAACATGTTGACAAAGTCTCCCCTAAGCCTTTCCTCAAGGCTGAGCAAACCCAGTTCTCTCAGCCTCTCCTCATACGGCAGACTTTCCTGTCCTTTGATCATCTTTGTGGCACCTCTCTGGACCCTTTCCAGACTTTCCACATCTGTTTTGTATAGAGGGACCCAAACTGAATGCAGTATTCTGGATATGGCCTGACAAGTTCTGAGTAGAGTGTAATGACTTCTTTATCTCTGCTGGTGATGCCCTTGCTGTTGCAATCCAGCAGCCTGTTGACTTTTTTTTACCACAGCAACACCCTTTTCATTCATGCTGAGCTGGTTGTCCACCACAGGCCCCTTTCCACAGAGCTGGTCCCTAGCTGAGCAGATCTATTGACCCAGATGAACTCATTTTGTGCTTCCAGGAGAGTGCCCTTTCCTCTAACTGGTAAAAGAGTAGAAGAGACAGCTTGGGCACCAGTACCTTTCTCTGGCACCTCCAGGATTTTGTAGTCTTCCTTGAATCTGCCCAGATTCCATCTGGCTTCCATCCAGCTTGTGGTGTCACTGCTGCCCACACAGAAGAGTAGCAATGAGTAGTAGTCAGTGTTCTTGACAAGTTGTGGCACTGTCTCACCAACATTTCAGGCCTTTACTACCAGAAGGCAGCATAACTCCCTGCCATGCCAGCAGATGGGCACCACTGCAAGCACTCGTCATTTCTCTTTTAGTTATCCACTGTTGTGCTTCTCATACAGTTGCACCTGGCAGACTTCATTTGTGGGTGTCTACAGCTGTTAAAGCTCCATGCCATAACACACTTTCACATTTAGAAAGTGCCATTTATGTATAAATACAGAAAATGGGTAAGAAACATGAGAAGGATAAACAGATAAGTGACACATAGTCACGTTGTTTGTTAAAGTACAGAAACAAGAAAGATGATTCCATGTTCTATTAATGGAATTGACAAGAGCATTTGCCACCTTGAAGACGACTCTTGTCCTCACTCTCATTTTTGCCTGCATCCCTGTCCTCACATTGTGTGTGTTTGGACAGAAAGCTGAACACCACATAATTCTCCATAAATTAACATGCCAATGATAGTTTCATCTTTGTGTGGGTACTTCACATGAAACTTTGAGAAGTCACTGAGAATCATTCACTGAGAATGCTGCTCTTTCAATGTGCAAGATGCCGAATTTGGCCTTCTTTAACTCTTACTCCTCAGTTTTCTCAATATGACATGGAAGATCCTGAAGCCAAACGAAGCTGTACTTTGATGGACCCCATTCGCTGTATTCAAATCTCCCTTTCAAAGTTTTGATGGTGTGAATTTTCAAGTATTTTAGTGCAGTGGCATGAAGGATATAGTTTTCCTATTTAGACCCAACATTCTCAGACCTTAAAAAAGGATGGAAGGAAAAAAGGAAATCCTTCTCCTTGATATTAAAGCTTGCATGAGAACATGCAGAATATTATGACTTGCCTTTGAAGAATCTTACATTGGGTGGAGTTCAGAAAGAGGAGTGACAGTTTTATTATGTCTTGGAATTTCTTAACATCTTGACTGGTGGCAAACGTTCTTTATAGGGTAGTGGAGTTGAAATGCATTTGTCCTATGAGTTCCTGCAGCTGAGCATTTCAGTTGTGTGACATGGAAAGTCCTGATCATCCTCTGACACTCACTTGCATTGATTGAAAGCAGTGTAAACAGTACTGTTGTTTGGTCCCTACAAAAATCCAGTTATGCTCTCCATAATTCTCCTCCATCAGGCTGAGACCAAACTGCTGTGGCTGAGTACAGCCTGTGTTTCACATCAAGAAACAAACATGTCCAGAATGTGCTGAGAAATGCACTGAGGGAGTAAAAACCTGAGAGCCTTACATGCTGATGGATGTGAACAGGACACTGCAAAGTATTTCCTTCTGATGAGTCCAAAACCAATACTTCAGGGTTTGTGTGACAGCTTAGGGCTAGTTTATCTTATGTTGTTGAGTCTGCTGGCGCCATTTGAAGTCAGCCTGAGCCACACAAAAGTGTCTAAAAGTAGGAGAAGTGTCTAAGCAGGAGCTGCTGCCCTCTGTGAAAAGGACACGCCAGAAATTACTCCAACGAGGAGATGGAGACAAAGACTGTTCTGAACAAGGAGATCCCTTTCCTTGAAGGCAATCTCCCTCAGTCCTTGTCCTGGGGAAGAGAAAATGCATGTGCTCCAATGAAGTGGCTGCAGTGCTGTGAAGGGTTTCTTTTTTTGTGGGCAGAAACCATTAGGAAGGTGGTGGAAGGCAGAATGTGTCCCAGCAGCCCTAGTTTGGAGTTGACAAGTTCCACTCCTTGAGGGGAAGGTAAACATAAGGAAATTAGTGCCAACAGAGAGAACCTAGGAAGAACAAGCGCTTTTTTTTAGTTACTGTAAATATCATTATTTCTGGGCTTAAAGGGAAACCTGCCTATCTTTTCCTAGGAAGTTTGCAAGTGGTATACATGATTTTGTACACTGTGCCTGAGGGTGTATGACACCAAAACCATGGGCTTTGGAGTAGCTTTCCTATGGCTTCTGTCAAATAAAGGGCGTTTTTGGTGTGTTGTCATTGGCTTAGGTCTAAAAGCAAATCGTTCAAGACTCAAAAGTAGCTGTGAAACCTATATAAAAGCAATGCAGAAAGATGATTTCGGAAAGCACTCCTGCTCACTGGTGTGGAAGCAGTCTCTGTAACAACACCTTTATGCCAAATTTAATTGCATTAGCACCCTTTCCTCCAGCCTGCCCCTTTCCCTACATTTTGGGCTGTTTTGCTGGCACACAGCAGGCCCATGGGTGTGTTTGCAATTACAGAGGGTGAAACAGGAACAGCTCTGCCTTATCTCCCTGGTTTCCCAATGTCACTAAGCGCATTTTATTTTGAGATTCCTGATGGTGCTTGGCAAAGATAAACAAAATCTTCCATCAGGAAACCTGGGAGCTATTTCCACAGGAAGCTTCAAATCACTAAAGTAAATAAAACCCTTTTACATTATTCCCAGCCACGTTATTTAGCTAGCCTGAGCCTGTAACAATTGGTGAGATAGGTGTCATATATTAGGAGGCTTGTAGCCTTTAAACAAATGATTCTTTTGGAATCCTGTGCATTTTGCTTTTGTCCCTAGATTTACTCAGAAAATAGTCTTCACAGAAGGCACATTGAGGAAGAGCTCCAGACCTGACAACATAAAAGTAGTTATAACTGTATTATTCTCTTGGCATGTTATCCTTTTAAGCTAAAAATAGTTCATTTGCCTCAGTCTCCAGGGATCTTTAGTTTCATCTTAAGAGTTTTGCTTGGCTCTTCTTAGCTTTTACTGAGTACTGGCATCTTCAAAAGCAAAAATTACCACTATTTCTAACCAGTACCCTGGCTTTCCCAACACACATCAGAACAATTTGAAACGTACTGTGAGTAAGATGCAGCACCTTCTTTCTTCCAAGTACTTAGCCATATTCAAAATGTTGGCCATTTGATTGTTTTTAAGTGTGTCTGAATTTAATGCTTTTTAACAAAAACAAGTATAGGATTCACTTCATCAAACTTTAATCTTACAGTTAGGTACCTAAGCCTAAGCTGATCATGTAGGATCTCTTCATAATTAAGCACGAGGGACCAGGACATCTGGCATTTGACCCATCTTAAAGGGATGGTTTGCACTGCCCTCTGGAGAAGCCTGTGTCACCCATGGACTGTAAACTTTTGCCCACATACAGAACACAAAACATCTATATTCAAGTAGATGTCTACATTTTGGCAGCTGAGGCTAAATATGATGTATTCCACATATGGAGATGTTTCACCTTAATAGCACTTCTAGTCAATATGTTCTTAATTGAGATTAGAATCTGGCATTACACATTCTTACGTACCAAACAGGATCCTGATGGTTGTCACTCATAGATGAGTTCATGAAATTTGAAGTCTTTCTTATAGCTTTGTTTGTCAGAGAGAAAAAAGTGGTATCCCAGTGGAATGTAAGTGGAACAATTTAACCCCCAGGCTTTAATACTCATTCTAATATTTTAGTGTCACTGCCTCCACTAGGTTGATCTTTGGACTGCACCCCTGAACTACAGCTGATGACAGGCACACACTTTGCTCCCACTGCAGGGGCACGATGAGTTCAACCAGCAGAAATCAGGCCTCTCCCTGGGAGGCATCTGCTGTCAGGAGAAATTTCAATCCAGGATTAGCAGGAGCTCGTTTGCCCTCTGTTTAACTCAGGGCTAGATGTGGAAAAGAGGATGTCAAGGGGAACAACTGATGCCAGGCTTCCAATAGGCAGAGAGCAGTGAGCAGGTTATGCTCATGGTTCCCATGGAAGGAAAGGCAGCTCAGTTTGCAATGTGGGGATTTAGGGAGAAGTTTTCTGATGGATTGGTCAATCAATGGGAGTGGCTAATGAAAAAACATGTGGGATATTTTTCACTTGAGAGGTACTTTACACATTCTTGCTGAAGTGACGTTAAACCTGAAGCAACACTGGTAAGGATGAACTGAATGGAAGTCAGCGTTGAGCTGTTCATGATTTAAGAAACAAGAAAAGAAGGTATAATTCTCCCCTATGAAAGAAGAAGCCATTCTTAGGATTTCAAGTCAAGTTTACAGCCAAGTGCCATAGCAATTAGTAGTGAAAGAACAATTGAAAATGGCCACAGTCGATGTCACTTGACCGAGAAGAAGGAAATGACTTTATCAGAATATTGGCTACAAATAAACCAAGGGAGGTTGCATTCTAGGAGTAAAACTTGGAAGTGCTTTCTCTCAGGAACTTACTTTACTTTCACTGAGGTCAGTGGTATAAGCGCCTCGCTGGAGGGATGAGCCCCAGGTGGAGGCAGCTGGGAGGCAGCTGACACCACCACAGCTCTGCACCACTCCCCAGGTGGAGGAAGTTTCAAGTGACATTACAATAAACTGCAAACAGGACCCTTTCAAGTAGGACTTTATACATTTTTGGCTAAATTACTCCTTCCTGAATTATCTGTAATGAAGTGAAAACTTAACCCATGTCTACACGTAGTAAATTGTTAGTGCAATGATCCTTGATTTCTCTCAGGTGAAAATATTTTTCCCCTGTGATAATGCCAAGCCACCTAAATGAAATACCTTCATCCTAGTGCTGCCCACACACAGCTGGTCACCCAGGGCAGAGGGTACTGCTTCTGCTTACCTCTCTGGTGCCTGGTAGGCTTTAAATGCAGGGAGGGTAGACACCTCTGTTCCAAGGGAAATCTCAGGCATGCGATCACAGATATTGTCATTTCTCAGGACTTGAAGCATTTTTAAGAAATAGACATACTTTATCTGAATATTTGTGAATTATAAGAAAACAGTATAACCAAGCGTGATTAAATGCAGTATTTTTATACTGCCCTCTTGAGATTCCTTTTCTCTTATGCAGTTCAAAGATGGAGCTGTGATCTGAATATTTCTCCTTTTTCATAGTCCCACTGTGCTGTCTTTAAATAATTCTGCTTTTGGAACCTTGCCCCAGTCTGTCTTAACTTGGCATAACATTTATACAAACTCATTACTCCCAAGAGCAACTTCAGTTTACACCAACTGACGTCTGAGGCCAAGTGTATCATAGCTCCAAGAAAAATTATAAGAATAGCTGGAGCTGAGTGTATGGAAGGAAAGATTACACACCTGAGCAGGAAGACAATGACATTGATTTGTTCAAAGACTTCCTGATAAAGGGGGAAATAAATGCTGCGTTAATTTTGGCTCATTAGTTTCATATAAACTAAAAAGTATTCTTGATTTTTGACAGATGTACCAAGTGGATTCCATATTAGTTTGGAAAAAATGCCCATTGAAGGAGAGAATTTGGTATTGTCCTGTTCGGCCAACAAATTCCTGTACAAAGACATTGCTTGGATTTTACCGAGGACAGTCAACAATCAGACGAAAGCAAAGAAGTCTCACAACAGGGAGTACTCCATCACCCTCACTCTGACCATCAAAAACGTTTCCCTGGCACACTCAGGCACCTATGCCTGCAGAGCAAGGAACATATACACGGGGAAAGAAGTGCTTCAAAAGAAAGACGTTACAATCAGAGGTGAGCACTGCAACAAAAAGGCTGTTTACTCTCGGATCCTCAAATATAAGAGCACAAGGAATGATTGTACAACACAAAGCAATGTAAAACATTAAAGGACTCATTAAACAGTAAGAGATGTCTCATATCATCTTGATTTTTTTATTGCTGTTGCTACCTTGCAAGCCCTGAGGTGGTGCTCGTTTCCCCATGGGTTGGAAATAGGAGGAATAGCAAACAAAATCCTAACGCATGAGCTTCCAGTTGAGTTCAGACGGGTGTTTTCTGCTTTGAAAAGGCGCATGGAAGCTGGGGTTTGGAAGATCCCCTGTGCTACATTTTACATGTCGTTATTTTTTTCTCTTGCTGTCTCCTACTGAGCGATAAGGAAAACTTTGGATCAATCTTTTCTTCCGCTTTGATATCAGCCTCATCAAAAGTGTCAAAGCTGAATAAACTGATTAACTTTAAAAACTGCTGTTTTCAGTCAACAATGGACATTTAATAAGCTAACTTGAATGTGCAGAGTGAGCACAATTCAGTTTGAGATTGACTGGACTACGTATTTTTTATTTTAATCTGATCTTGATGGACTTATAAATACACCTGCTGAGCAAGTTCTAATACTTATTTATTTGAAATTATTTTCTACACTAAAGTACATTAATCTTAAAAAAGTATCTTCTAAAAGAAGTATGCAGGGAAGAAATAAAAATGTTGATATAATGCACAGACCTATCATATCATTTATAATAATGATGATTTTACAACTGACAGACATGAACCATGTTTCTCCAAATAAATCCAGGTAGACTTCCAGTTGCTGTGTTGGTCAATTTTTAAAGTCAGTTCTGCACTAATGTAAAAAACTACTGATAAAAGTGTGAGTGTTGCTTCTGGCCTGAAGATTCAGGAGTTTGTAATGTTGTAATTATTTTATTAAATGAGGAATGTTACACTAACATGATTGACAAGGTTTTAGCCAGCATGGTTACTTAATACGTTTTTAAAATACAAATTCAAAATTAAAGCCATTAAAAGTATTCATTGCTTTTGGTATGCAAATGACAATTGGATTTATTATGAGGAATAAGAACCAGCAAAACTGCTGAAGGACAATTAAGGGCAACCTAAGAATTCCTTCTGAGCAGTTCCCCTTTTCTTTTCCTTTGTCATGATTTCGCTATGAGATGTTTCTGTGTGCTATAAATTCTGTGTAAGGAAAAAGTTACTATTTTTAATAGATCTGATAACTTTATTTTTTTACAATTACATAGCTTTTATTATTTTTGGTTACATTTATGATCGATCATTTATATAGCATTTACATAAGCCATAACAAAACAGACCACAATGACCAAAATAGCTACAGCAAAGGAACAAAGTGGCTGTGCTTTTAAAATAGAGGGTGACAACATGACAGTTTCTTGCGCTTGGGAACTCACCAGACTATTTCCTCCTTTAGGTATCGAGACCGTGTCCCACGGCTAAACTTGCCTTTCACGTGGGAATTGCTTTTGTCAAGTGTGAAGGGGTAAACAATAGCATTTCCCCATAATGCCAGTTTCATGGAGCCTAAAATGCTTAGAAAACAATTGATAACCTGGAAGTTGTCAGAGTAAAGAAAAGAATAATCATTTATATCTTGAAATGTCACCTATAGCCTGCTTGTATACAGTAACTCTTTTGTTCATTTTTAGCGTGATGGCTTCCAGAAACAATGTGTTCTTGCAAAGGGATCAGGCTCTCTTTTTTTTTCCTAAAACATGTCTAAAATGCAAGTGAAGTCTTTGGTGACTGCTTAAAAATGGAGCAAGCTCACTCTTTAGCATTTGCAATTCTTCAGAAGAACTACAATACAGAATCCCCTTTTTTCCTAGGGTATTTTGTGGGAAGACATTTGATGATGAGGAGGGCGGTGATGACAGGACATTACGAACTTTCCGTGGCCTTGGGCGCTGAAGCAGCCAGTTGCCAGGCAATATGAGTTTGGGTCAAAAAAGTAAAAAAAGAGATGTGGCAATTAGACTGTTCTTCTGTGAAGTTGTTGTGCATTGCAATGATGCATGTGACTGGGCTCAAGCAGCACTCAGAGGGCCATGCTGTGCAAGGATGTCCTAACATCCCAAAGTGGCTGTCCATGTTGGAGGGCACAGAAAAAGTTCACTGGAAACCTTTGAGGAAAGCAGTTCTTGGTGGCAGGATAAAAACTACTGATGTCACTTTTGATGTCCTTGGATGACTGGAGAATCTCATGGGTTTGGGGAGTTTCTCTGCCTTCTGTTGTGTAATATATTATTTAGGGAGAAAGGTGTGAATTATATTTCTTCTTCCTTTTTTTTTTAAGTGTTTAAAATAAAGCTTGTATTTATATTTTTGTACTGATTAATAAAAATTAAGTGAACAGACAACATAATCGTAACAAAGGGCAAAAATGGATGATATGCAAATGTAAACTCAAAAATTAACAAATTGTAATTTTTTCCCTTTGTTTGCTTTTAAAAATGCAAATTTCCCTTCCCTACCACCCCAGGTCAGACAAGTACTCTGACACCAGTGTCCTCTTCTCCCCTCTGTGACCGCCCTGTCACTCCCCTGGGCCAAATTCTGCCTGCAATGAAGTTCCTCAGAGTAACTGAGAGCAGAGTTTGACCAGCAAGGCAGCATTTGTGGGCAAGCATGAAGGCTGGGGTCAGGTCTGGGGGGCTGCCCTGGGAGCTGAGCCCCACACTGTGCTGGTGGCCAAGCTAGCCCCTCAGCTTTGGAGTGAGCAGAGTAGGACATTGGAAACTGTCCCCCTTGGCTTCACTGCAAAAATGAACGTGAGAAAACATGTGGTTTGCAAAAGAGAATAATCCTCAGGTTGACCAAGTCCTTGAAAAATCAGCTGATTGTAGCAGAGAAATTATTGAAAGTATGTGAATGATGACTTAAGTTTTAAGCAAAAAAGTTTTTCTTAATATGAAATCCCATCTTTAGTGTATGGCTATAAACAAATTAAAATTAATCACAACTCACAGAACGTGTGATTTGCCTTTGTTGTGTCATCTTGTCCGCCTTCATTTTGGGTGTCTGGGCTGGGGTGTCTGTCAGGGACTGCTGATAAATTGTTGAGTTCTTCTCTGCACATGTATGTGGACATGCCCCAGACTGTGCCTGTTCATAATGTTGTGAAAAATTAGAACTAAACAAAAATTGAGGCGAGGTATCAAGGAGAAGAGGGCAGTCTTCTTGGCTGCAAGGCAAATATAGTTGACTATGTCATTGTGTAGAAATGTGATGAAGAATTTACAGTGCATCTCATAAGTGATGCTGTTTGGGAAGAGAGAACAAATTGTCTACCAGGCTGTAAACAACAAATACCATTGCCTGTGGAAATTACTGGCTTGCAGCTCAGAAAAGCTCAAAAGCCATAGTCATTGCACAGTCAAGGCTATGTTGGAATTAATTTCAAGGGGTAAGGGCATTGCGAAAACATCCCACTTTAAAGGTATTTTTAGTGCTGTGGGGCTCATGCACACTGAAAAAGTTGGTGGTACATAGGGTTTCAATATTTCTGGAGAGTTTTTATTTATGGCTGGTAACAGAATAATTATGAAGATGGCTAGAATAGTTATGTCTGATGGATAGTTTTTCTGTAAGGAAAAAGAATAATCTTCCAAACACAGAATATCAGAAATTCAGCTGATACTGAACTTGGTGTATTGGCATCTGTTGCAGCTTGAAAGAAAATATTTGCAAATAGTTGGTTTCTGCTTTTTTGTTTTATTTTGTTGCATATTTGGAATGTGTGTATTACCATGTTAGTAATTGCTGATTCTGGCAGTGTTCTTGAAAGGAAAAATTGCAAATAATTAGGGAATTTGAGGGAATCTGCAGAGCATTTCCATCTGTGACACTGCTCAGGAGGTCCCTGAATTCTCCTTGACTGCTTTAAATGGACAAAAATACCAAAAATAATTATGTGAGAGTTGCAAATGTGAAGGAAAGATGTTGCCATATAATATGCATAAACGTTGTAAATATCTTGACCTTTGTTAGAACAGCCTTCGGCACTGTATGAAATGAGGGAAGGAGTGGCAAAGGGTTGAAACAATCATGAGATTGTTTTGCTTCTTTCAGGGATGACTTTAACATGTTGTTTGTAGTTTGTTTTTGAAATGCTGTGGTGTGGTTTGGCCAGGTCTGGTTATGTTCAGCCAAATATGTGAAACGCAGAAGTGGAATAATTTATGAAGACTTTGGTACAATGTTTCTTTGCTCATGGTTACTGGTTTTGGATTATGTGAGTTTACTGAATATGGTTTGTAACTGTACTCTTTAAAGTAAGTAAATGATCAAAGTCACATTCATGGATATCACATGTACGGAACTGCAAAGTGCTATCACCAACACAGAGATACTTTTCTACAAGGGTGTCCTGATGATTCTTCAAATCTTTGGTGTCACAGTTTGTTTCTTTTGGTAACGAAAAACTAAGCTTTCATAGAAAGTCATTGCTTTTGATATAAACAAGTGTGGTTGGTCATGGAACTGAGAAAATCTTTTGAACACTGTCACCATTGGATGTTCATTGGTCACCATAGCATGCTATTGCTGAGTAATGGGAGTTCTCTGCACACACCAAATCCTCCTGAGAGAAGTAGAACAGTAAATAAAATCAGTGAAAAATGAACTTGTTAGAAGAGCTGTAGCAATCTCTAACACCAGTAAAATGAGTGTAGGGGAGATAATTAAATCCCCACCACTACAAGAATGTAAAACAAAGGTGTTGTTTTGTCTTATAGCTCAAGAGGCACCAGCCCTGCTGCGGCAGCTTATGGATCAGACAGTGAACGCCAGTAACTCTGCCATGTTGGAGTGCCAGGCTCGTGGTATTCCTGAGCCCCAGATATCCTGGTTTAAAAACCATGAGGAAATACAGCAAGAACCAGGTGAGAGCTTTGTGTACTCACCTACCTCTTACAGCAGGCTTTTTATTTACCCATCTGCCTCAGGTAGCCATTTGCAGAGTCATTGGCATCAGATGGAAGAAAGGCAGGCAGGCAGGCAGCAACCCAGAGTCTCCAGGTTATTCTGTCTCACTCCAAAACATGAGCCAGGCTGGAGATCTAGACACAACAGGTCTCTATGGAATTGATGAAAAAATTTTCATCTTCTAAAGAGTCATCTCCAGAGAAACGTATTTCCCTCCATTTGTTATAGAGGGAGCCCAAGGATCAGGTGTCTTGGCCAGCAGATATGGAAGTACCAGTGGGAATCTGTGGTCAGGTACTCAAACTCTGTTCATGAGTCAAAAGCTATCCGGGAGACTAAATCTTGTCTGGGGTGTCCAAAATCCAAATGCAGCTACTGGCAGCAGAGGAATCTGGGTCTCATGCAACAGAAAGGAACAGCTTCCCAGGTGGCATGTTGCAACAACAGGAAAACTTTGGGAGCTGTTTACTGATGCTTCTGGAATGTGGCTTCAAAGATCAGCTAAGGCTAAATGTCCAGCTGCCGGCACCACAGTCATGGAAGTGTTCCTTGGATATTTCAGATGGAAATGAATGACGGAGGAAAAGGCAAAACCTTTCTCATGGGAATTCATGCACATTTGGTTCAGAAGCACACACTGAGATAGTGTTAAAGCACTGAGCAAAAATGTTCATCTAAGTCTGGTCCATAGGAACTTGAATTTAAAGTGTAGTCTTTTACAGAACATTTTGGAAAATTTGCAGTTATAGTTGTGTCCTGAATTATTGGAAATTACTATAGCATGAATAAAAAACAACTGAAAAAAATCTGAGGATTTCTCCAGCTGACTTATAAGCCTGTGCAGACTTGCAGCCCTGGCACTAAGCTGAATCTAGAGCCAGATTTCATGAAGCTGTACAGTGATCACATTGCTGTAGTGTTATTAATGGACACTACAAATCTTCACTACACATCTTCCAAAATGAATGTTTCGTGTCTAACTTGGGTGTAATGCAACAGATACAATTAGGAGCTGGGGAGATGTCTCCAGAGGGTAGGTCAGAGCACTTCAGTTAGGTGCCTGAAATAGATGGTGGGAATACATTCTGATGGGATTGTGGTTCTGATGGAGCCAAACACAAGTGTGTACTTGACTGCACATTTCCTGGCTTGAAGGTGCCTTAGCAGCAGTCCTGAGGCCAAATCTGCTCCCTGACTCTTCCTTGCTCCTTGGAGTATTGTCCAGGCTGTCTTCTGGGTTGATGTATCTGGAATAAACAAGATGTTTAAAACTTCAGGTAACTCCTATGCTGTGGGGTACACCTCATGGGAATTCTCTTTGCACTCTTCGGAGCCCCTTTGCGAAGGAGCCCATCATTCCACACCACATGGGCAGGTGAGATTTGGAGTAAGTCTGCTGCCCATAGGGACAGTCTGAATGGCTTTTGGAAGGGCTCTAAGCTTGAGCTGCTTCTGGGGCAGACCTGGGCCTGTAAGTGCAGTAATCAGATCATCCTTTTTCCAAAAGCTGCAGACATGCTGAAGTGCTCACCTGGACGAAAGTATAGGCACAGTGCTATCAACATAAACAGTACCAAGTACTTCCAAGATCATTCCCTTAGCCTGAGCTTTTTGACTCACACAAGTGCTTTTTTAACACTGATTCCCAAGAGACTAGCAAGGCATCCGAGTGTATTTGGCTTTCCTGCAGACAACATTGTGCCGTGCAGTCTGTGGCTCAGATTTCTTTTGAGAAGAACTTGAAGCAGATACTATTAAACAAGGGCCAGTTTTTGTTTATATCCTGGCTCCCTCTCATTGCAAAATATTTCATTTCACAGGAATAATTTTAGGGCCTGGAAGCCGAATGCTGTTTATTGAAAGAGTAAAGGAGGAGGATGAAGGACTTTACCAGTGTATAGCCACCAACTTGAAAGGGTCCGTGGAGAGTGCGGCGTATGTCACGGTACAAGGTAAAGCACCACACCAAATGGGAAGAGCAAGCCTTCCAGAGCGATGTTCTTAGGCTGGAAGGGCAGGGGTATGACCTGGGACTCATCTGGTGATCTCTAAAGTAATTTGAAGGAAATCCTAGCAAGGGAAGCGTACCAGGTTGGAAAGGAAGCCCAGCAGGAAATGCTAACTCAGAGTGTGTTTACACTGACCTAAAAAGAAGAATTGCTTCAACCCAACAAAGATCAGGTCAGGGTAGAAGACAAATATAAATTTAGTATCAGCAAAACAAACAAAAAACAGAGTAAGTAACACTCTCCTACCCACACATTTTCCCATTTCAGGTTCGTTCCACAGAAGTTAGAAGCCTAGGATATTCTCATTTGTTTATTTTTCAGTGTAAAGTGAACTGCCAAATCAGGCTGCAAGATTTTAGCCTAGCAATAGCTACATATGCAAAGGTACTACTACAAATAAGTAGTTTTATTTAGGTTTACGGTTTACGGTTTACTTCCGTAACCATTACTTGAGTTATCTTGCTAATAATTTAAATGTCCAGCATTGTTCTGCCTTCTGACAATCTCAACTCATGTCTGTGACAGTGGAATAAATTAATTTTACATTGAATAAAAATAAAGTTTATTAAGTGACCTTTCAGTTTCACTGAGTACCCTTTTGGCTCATGAATTATGAGATTAGAGAAGTAGGTTGACATTCTCCATATAGGTCAGTGTCGTGCATGTATTAAATTTGACGTAATCTATTTTATTGACCTGGTGTTAAGTAAGTAGTCCCAGATGCATTTAGTTGCTCCTTATAGCACACAATTGGAATATAAGCAGGCCTCTTAGGCAGAGATTATATGTTTGTGGATGTTCTCATATAATTGTTAAATGTGTCTGAATACTTCTCAGTATTTGGATATCACCCTGCAGCACAAGACAGTTACAACTAGTATTGATTTTTTGCCATGAGTGTGTTAGCAGTCGGAGTTAATAGTGATGATACAATGATGTTTTTGCTTTAAAAGGTCAGGGATAAGTATATGCACATGTGGGCTGGCCTAACTGGTAAAATTGAGGAGTTTAAACACCTATCCCCTTATGAATAATTATAGAATCATAGAATGGTCTGGGTTGTCAGGATCCTTAAACATCCTCTAGCTCCAGCCTGGTCTAGTGGAAGGCAGGAACATCTCCACCAGACCAGGTTTCTCAAAGCCCCCTCCAACCCAGCCTTGAACACTTCCAGGGATGCAGCACCCAGAACTTCCCTGGGAAACCTGTGCCAGGGCCTCATCAAGCTCAGAGTAAAAAATTTCTTCCTAATATCTAATCTAAACCTGTCCTCTTTCAGTCTGAAACCATTCTCCCTTGTCCTATCACTCCATGCCCTTGGAAGAAGTGACTCTCTAGCTCTCTATTAGACCCCCTTTAAGTAATGGAAGGCTGCCAAAAGGTCTCCCTGGAGCCTTCTCTTCTCCAGGCTGAATGATTCCAGCTGTCTCTACCTGTCTTCATAGGAGAGGTGCTTCAGCCCTCTGGTCATCTTTGTGGCCCTCCTCTGGACTTGCTCCAAAAGATCCACATCATTTTTATGTTGGAAGCCCCAGAGATGGATGCAGCACTCCAGATGGGGTCTCATAACAGTAGAATAGAGAGGCTGAATTGCCTCCCTCTAAGTGCCTTGATAATACTAAAGGTTTTACAGCTGCTGTAACAGCTAAATGAATAACTTGTGCCAGCTGCTTGCTGTCCAAATCATCCTACTAATTCATAGTCCTGGACAATGTAATTCATTATTGTATTGATTTTTAACATAATTGCAGCTTGGCTGTTCATTGCAACCACAAGCATTCTGTCAGATGGCTTCTAGGAAGTCATATATCCTAGTCCAGAGGAGAGGAAAGAGAGCAGCCAGGAAGGCTTCTTCTGTGGTTACATGTCCTGAGGGACCACGAGCAATGTTCTTGTATGACTTCTATGGGAGCAGGAGATGAAGACTACCACATCAAAATTTATGGCTTTGAGATTGGATGATGAAAAGAGAGACAGTTTGTCTTATCTACTATGATCAAGGAAAATGTCTTTCCACTCTTTTCCTACTACATGGGATGTCACTAGAGGTTTTTTTACTCATTGCTACAGTGCTCTGGAGCGTCTGTCCCTCTCCCAGGAAATGGCAGCCTCCCACCTCATCCCTGAGCCTGGAGGGACAAGATCAGAGCTTGGATGTGTGGCTTTCTCTAAGCTTTGCCACTTTCTTGTCTCTCTGAGAAACACAGGCCCTGTGCTGTGAGCACCAAAGCCTTGCCTCTGTCCTGGGACTCTTGGAACATGGGGCTGCAGATCAAAGGGAGCAGAGCAGTGCCTCATGTCGATGGCCATGTTTAGCAGATTGGAAGAGTAGTTTGTGAATGAGTCAGGAAGGAAACTGTCTGCTTTCTTTATTTCCCCTGAAAAAACATTCTTATACTCACAGATAAAACAATGTGTTATTTTTGTGTCCGAGATGGATGAATGGATGGGGGAATCAAAGGGCCGTTTTTAAATAATTGCAGGCTGTGTTTGGTTTGGAACCAGGGGTTGCTGAGCTGTCTGTGGGCATGTTAGAGCAATATCTCTGCTTGTGCTTGGCTGAGGAGCCTAAGAGGCAGCAAATCTGCAAGGACAGAATAGAAACAGCAAATGTCTGCCAGAGCACCCTCCAGCAGGTGGAGGGGACTGTGTCCCTAAAAGTCTGGGGAAAAATCCTGCTGGGCATGTGGGGTACACAGACTCTTGGGCAGGTTTTTTGGGGGGATCAACACACTTGCAGAGTTGCCAAGAAAGCCATTTCTTGCTTCTCCTATTGAGGACCCTTGCAGCCCCAGGGATACAGATGGTTGCAGAGGTGCTGCTTTGAAGGAGATGTGTGGATAAAGGAAAGAGCAACTTTTACAGCTCATGCTCACTGAAATATGGACATATAACATGCAAAGGAACACAGCAAAGTGCCCTGTCTTAAAGCTGATGTTTGACAACTTAATATTAATCCTGTTGATGAAAAGGAAAACATCTCATTTATTAAGTAGTTACTGAACTATCTAACCCTATGAAAATGGTGTTAGCTTTTAAAATAACTTTTATTTAAATGACTTCTTTTAAATAACTTATCTATCTATCTATCTATCTATCTATCTACCTACCTACCTACCTACCTACCTACCTACCTAACCTTTCTGACTTTGTATCTCAAAAAGTTATTGTTCCTTTCGAGTCATGCTGAAGTTATCAGGAACTCCTCCATGAAGTTTAACTGTAATTCCCACAGCTACTAAACGAAGTTCAGCCGGGGTCATGACTTCAGTTTGCAAGATTAAAGGGGGACATCAGGGGACACTAAGACTCTTCTTAGCTCAGAAGTCCACAAAAGAGGTTTGGAATGGAGTCTTGATGGTCGATAATTCAACCTCAGTTCAAACAAGGGTCACCACCAATGGTCTGGCTAAGTTATGACCAACCCTGAGGATGGGCACTCCTTAGCATCTCTGAGCACCCATCCCAGTGCTGCAGTGCTGTGATTGTGAGATCACATGGATTAAGCAGGGTAGATCCCATTGGGCTAGGGGTGAGGGATGTTTTCGATGCAGCAGATTAGCATTGTTGCCCCAGGCGCTGCTTTTTCCCTGGTTGACACCTGAGGTACACCAAAATGTTTAGGTATTTAGAGCTGAAATCCTAATGAGAAAGCCCATACCAGCCAAAGGCTTGAGCTTGTAGCTGGAGGGATCAGCAGATTAATCCAGGCTCCCATCCTGGCATACCTGCATGATTCTAGCGGCTTCTGTTGCTACTGAAAGAGAGAAGCTGCTGCTAGTGGCACCTCTTTACTCGCCCCCTCCTCGCCCCTCTGCAGTCCTGCAGACATGGGGTGGTGCAGGGGGGCTTTTGGAGGGGCTCTGGGGGAGAAAGGGGGCTGCTGCTTGGGGCAGAGTCAGGCAGATGGGACAGAGCTGCACACAGGGAAATGTCTGACTAATGAGGTGTCTGGTGAGTAAAGCTCTGGAATAGAGGTGTAAGGAGATACCTGAAATCTCCAGGTACCAGGCAGAGACAGGGATTTAGTACTGATTACAGCCTCACTAAACTCTGCTAATCCTAAGACCTCTTCTGAGTGCTCCTGCCTATTCTGCCCCAAATGAAACCTTTTTCTACCCAGCTGAGAGACACTCGGAGAGCTCTGACTTCAAGGCTTTAAGCAAGACTTGGACTCTGGCATTTGATAACCGAGCCCAGCTGGAGAAATGCTTTCTGGTCGCCAACATTTGCTCAAACATTTCAAACACAGCATCTTTGCACCTATTTTCTGACTCCTGGGCAGCTGCTGTAGTGGTTAAAGCGTTGCTGTCTTCCACCCCAGGCTTGTCTGTACCTCGTGGGTGTTCTGTGTCCTGCCATATGAAGTTATGGCAACCAAAGAACCTTCAGCCTCTACAGGTTTTGCTGAATAAATATCAGGAACTATTATCTGTCATCTGTAGGAGTTCTGGTCAGAAGCAAGAGGAGACTATTCATATGTAAAAGGAAATGCTGATGCCAGAAAATAGGCAAGCAGCATTAGACTGTATTATTTATGCTATCACTATATTCCATACCTAAATGGAATCTAAACTTGAAAAAATACTTGTGAAAAGAGAACTCTCTTGGTATTTCTGGAGGCTATTATACCTCCACCCATAGCTGCAGTCATGTTTTTCCTCAATGAGCTTTATTCTCAGAACTCCAGAATAGACATGCCAGGGAAATCCTAGATATGGGGCATGAATACAAATCTGATTATCATTTTTAGGGAGGGAAGACATGATGTTAATTAAGCAACACATCCTCTAAACAAAGCTTTGTAGCCTTTTGCCTAAAATCAGCACATCCCTCTGGATTACCCAGTAAACTCACCAGTGAGACACAACACCACCTTTTCCATTTGTCAGGAGTAACACCAAGCTGCCAGGCTCTGAAGCTCTGCAAGTGCAGTTGACGAAACTACGGTGAAATCATGTTCAGAATTACTCCTCCTCATCCTCTCATTTACCCTCTCTAGAGGGTATATCAGAATAAGAGGCAGGATATGATGGTTCTTTTTGCATTTTCTACCAATCAGACGGAAAACATACTGTGGGAAGTGTGGGATTTTTGACGCGATCACAGGATTTGCAAAACAAACTGCTCTGAAACTATTTTACAAATCCCTAAATAGCAGTCTGAAGTGAGTTTTATTTTGGCTTTTTTAAAGATCTGTCAGTGGGCCCTAATGCTTTCCAGATTTCTAATGTTCATATTTTCTTGCCTCTTCATTTTCAGTTGTTGCTGGTTTTGTTACACCCTTTCTGTGCTTAATCTGTGCCCTGGTTTCTAGAGCTCTCCCAGCTCCCTGCCATCCCGGTTCTGTGGGGTGCTGCTGGGAAAGGAGGGGGTGCTGTGTTCCCTCAGGGAGCCTGGCCATGTGCTGCTGGTGTGACTGGCAGGAGACCTGAGGGCACAGAGCCTGCCAGGGGACAGTGGATTGGAGGGAGGGCTAGGCCACATGCCCTGGATTTCTGCCCACTGGGAATGAGGCTCAAGACCCTGGTACCATGCTGTGTATGAGCTGAGCCCTCAGGTGACAGATCAGATCCATCCAAGCTGTGAGAAGAAGAGCTCATGGGCTCCTGCTGGCAGCACCATGAGTCTCCAAGAGAATCCCCAGGCCACTCCCAGTGATGGTTTCGGTGAGAGCTGGAGGTTTACTGCATGCCTGGGATGGAGGTGCAGGCTGCAGGGCTCAGCCATCAGCAGGGAAGAGCTCTCTGAGAAGTGAATAAGGAAAGGCATCAGGTCCTGGACAGCAAACCCCAAGGAGCAGCACTATAATGTGCCCTGGGTCACACTTGGAGTCACAGGTGCCTACACCAGCACAAGCCCTCCCAGGAGCTTCTCCTGCATGTTAGCAGCAGCTCCCACACCACAGGACTGCCTGTGGGAAAAGCCCAGCAGAGCCATCCCCTCTGTGCAGCCCTGTCCTCTCCTGAGGCTGCAGGAGACCTTTTTGTTTTTGGCTCTGTGAGCCAGTCCAAACAGAGATTAATACCCCATTGAAAAGAGCTGGTCCTTCCTGGTATTTTATTTTAATGGCAAAAAAAAAAAAAACAAACACAACAAAAAAAAACCCACCCATGGTTTGCAGGTCATTTTCTAATATGTTTCTCACTTGATTTTCCCAGGCATATCAGAGAGGTCAAACCTGGAGCTGATAACTCTGACCTGTACCTGTGTGGCTGCGACGCTGTTCTGGCTGCTGTTGACCCTCTTCATTCGCAAGCTGAAGAGGGTAAGAACAGACAGGGATGTCTGCTGGGATGCCCTGTGGCACCTGCTTCTCCTTGGCAGCCCTTTGTTCATGTCAGAAAATTTTTCCCAGGCTGCTGGGATTGCCGAGTCTACCAAAGAAAAATTCTGTTTCACTTTCACAGCACCAAGTCTGCCAGAGTTCAAGGAGTGTTTGGACAACACTCTCAGGCACATGGCATGACTCTTGGGACTGTCCTGTGCAAGGCCAGGAATTGAACTTTGATGATCCTTGTGGGTCCCTTCCAACTCAGAATATCCTGTGTTTCCTTGATACTGCTCACCCTTGATCCTGGTGAAATAACCAGGCTGCTGGTGGATGCTGGAGAGCTGTGACTTGCAAGGCTGAGTATGAGTAAGCCAGAAAGAAAAGCCGGGGGGGGGACGACGGACAAGGCTCTGAGGCTCACAAGAACTTGGGTGCCTGACTCACACCAAAGGCATCCTCATTCCCTTACAAAAACTGTGGGGGTTTGGCATCCTAATGTCTTTGAAGATCTGAGTGAGTGGGAATGACAGATCTTCACAGAATGTGCTGGGGTCTGGTTCGCACAGTGTCTGGTATAATTACATCACTTCCAAAGTGATATTTTGCTGAAGGAGTTTTGATGGTGCAGCTTCTTGAGCAGTTGATCCTGTACCACCATGATAAATTTAACTGCCCCTGCAGCTGACCTTCCTTCTCATCCAAGGCTGACTGTGATGGTTTAAAATCCCTTTTAGCTGTGCATTGTATGGTGTGTGCAGGCTAAACCACGGCAGCTTTCCCAAGCAGAAAACACAGCTCCTCAGTCGTGTGCAGGAAGATCTCAGTGTAACCTGCAGGAGCAGATGGATTTGAGGGAGGGTATTGGGGCACTGCAAGACATGAGCTGAGAAATGGCTGTGTCCCCTCTCCTCACTCCCCCAACACCACCAGCACAGGGGTATCGCAGCACAGCACCACAGGGATCTGCTCACAGCCACCACAGCTGGGCACATCCCAGATGGCTGAGGGATGGCTGCCGAAGGTCCCCTGCAGCCCGACAGACTATGTCATCTCAACCTGCATTAAGGCCTGCCAATGTCTTAGGCTGGGTATTAAGAACTTTTATTGACTGATGGGAAAGCAGCACTAGACCTCCAAATCAGGGCGGGATGGCAGCAGTCACTCTGCCTGCATTCCCACTGCTGCAGGCTTTGGTGAGGAGAAATGCGTGGGAGTCTGGGGGGAAAGGACAGCAGAGGTCAGCTGAAGCTGTGGAGAAACTTCATAGCTGTAAGAGAAGTTACAAGGCAAGAGGGACCAGTACTGAATGCTCCACAACAATGATGAAGCAAGTTGTAAGGGGACTGCAAATCTTGGGAAAAAGTAAGCTTTAAGTGTAGCAAGGGGTTGCAGATCTTTTTCATTTTATTTTTATGAGACCAGAACTTGTTAGATTGTTAAAAGATAATAAAAATATCATCAGATAATAAAAATATCATGTAGAACAAGGGACTTTAACTAAATGACATGTTAAGGCAACTTTCCAACTAGTGTTAATGTTTATGGTCTTCTCTGTGTTTCTCTTATAAACCCTTACTCTCAAAGATTTATATCTGGAATTAGCTCTGAATTAAATTTTATATACAAATTATGTTGCCACAACAGAAAAAATATGTTCTCCAAGAGCATTTTCTTAAAGCCTCTCTGTGATGCACACAGGGACAGATTATATTGTTAACAATTTTTCATCATTGAAAATGTTACTTCAAATCTCTATTTGTGCCAAAAATTTGATATTGAGTGCATCTGAAGAAAGAACTGTGGGAAACTGCCTGACTTTTCCACTCCCTTATTGCTTTTTCTGGAATGAGTCCACTTCAAAGCTCTTTTAATGGGATGGGTAGGAGCACTCTGGTACACACATTTCTATCTAGAAATGCCCTTTCTGGAGCACCACACAAGTTTCTGTTTCTACTCATATCCTACTTATCCATGTCCTTTCCAGACTTAGTGGATGCTTTGGAGCCAAGCTTTAAGCCTCCTGACTTCTTCCCAAGCATCAGTACATCCTTCTTGGGACAAAATTTTTGTGTTTGGGGCAGATGAAAAGCAACTAGAACAGCAGTTGTTAATTACTGTCATTTTAGTCTTGTTGTGTTTGTAATCAAGGCATGCACTCCTGGGAACATTCTTCTCAAAAAACATGCCTAGAAATGCAGGTATTAGGGACATATTTCCAAGCTTAGGCAAGGGGAGTTGAAAGTACTAGGAGGCAGTGGAAGCAAATAACAGAAAAGAGAATATGTGGTTATATCTGTATGTCTTTGTCCATGTGCTACCTCCACAAGTTTAGGAAAAGCAACACATTCAGGTTCGGTTCTGCAGATTTCCCATAAATTCCAACTAATAGCCAGGAAATTATGGCAAACACTAGACCTTTTCTATAGAAAGATAAGTACTCCTGTGTCAAGAAAAGTCCAGTGGATTAGAATGGAAATCTTGATGCTCTTTGAAGGAACATATATTTTAAAATGGATGAACTGCAGGAAACTTTCGGATCAGATTCATCTTTCCTTATATTTCTCACATGAAGTGAATAATCCATTTGCTCAGGAGAAACTAAACTGGCAAATTAATTTGAAATTTTATGTTTTAAATTATGGGTTTGAGTCCAGTCGTTTATAAATTCCTCCAGACTCAAACGGTTTAAGCAATTTTTTCGGAAATTCTACCAAAGAAATAAAAAATCCTACAGATTTGTCAGCAGTTTGTGAAGTGTATAATGTCTAGTGTCCTGACAGCTTGTCTTGCACAATTTCTAACCACATATGACCTATCTTTGCGGGATATATGGAACAAATAAACACTGGCAGTAGAACTCCATCTGTTGCATGTGGCCACTTCTTGCTTTGCACAATCATGAAGGAAACTTATTTTTATCAGCAATGTTTAGTCACTTGCTGAAAGTATTTGTCCTGACAGTGCAGAGGGCCTGTGTCATAACAC
The DNA here is from genome assembly GCA_013400575.1 of Peucedramus taeniatus. Lineage (NCBI taxonomy): Eukaryota > Metazoa > Chordata > Aves > Passeriformes > Fringillidae > Peucedramus > Peucedramus taeniatus. The sequence continues at coordinate 788,872 of WBNO01004504.1, forward strand.
CATATGTTAATAGAGACCCACATGGATTTCATTGAAGAAACTGGTATGTCATGTGTCAAAGCTAGAGGAAGGAGTTTATTTAATATAAAAACTCTTGCAATATATAGAAAAGCCAAAGGGAGCTTAATCAAACCATCCAGTGTGCAGTGAAACACGCCTTGTGAACAGAATGAACTTGGAGCCCTTGATCCAAACAAGAAGATGCTGACAGATACTCTAGTCCTCTTTTTCATTCTGCAATGTCTTTGTTTTCTAGCCTCGTTCCTCTGAAATGAAGACCAACCATTACCTGTCAATCATAATGGATCCTGATGAAGTCCCCTTAGATGAGCAATGTGAACGTCTGCCTTATGATGCCAGCAAGTGGGAAGTTGCAAGAGAAAGGCTAAAACTAGGTAATATTTATAGAGTTTGGCTTGATTGAATAAGATGTTTCTGTAACTATGGGTAAAGAGGAGCTGGATGTGTTCTAGGCACTCAGCACAATGTACTGCCAGGTTTGGTGTGATTTATTCCACACTGAGAGTGCTGATCTGTGAATGAATTACAGCCTTTAGGACTGACTGACCATGTCTACTTGACTTCTCACATGTATATTTGGACTCAGTGTAGGAAAAAGAAAATAGAAACACGAGATCGTTTAGGTTGGAAAAGACCCTTAAGATGAAGTCCAACCAGGAATAGTCTAGTTGTTCACTTCAGGAAAAAGCTGTGGGAGACAGTGACAAAGGTTTTACTAAGGTCCAGGTAGACAACATCCACAGCCTTTCCCTCATCTATTAAGTTGGCCACCTGGCCACAGAAGAACATAGACAAGAATGATGCATTCCATATTTTGGAAACTGGTTTACTTAAAACATGACACAAAAAGAGCAGCCAAAGCATTCCAAATCAGACTGCCAACTTTGATGTTTCTCTCTCTAGACTCAGGAGCCTGACTTTTAGTATTTACTGTAATTTTGGTGATTCACTCTAATAATGATGAAGGGTCTGGAGGAGAAGCTGTTTGAGGAACAGCTGGAGTCACTTGGTCTGTTCAGCCTGGAGGAGAGGAGACCTCACTGCAGTTACAGCTTTCTCAGGAGGGGAAGAAAGGGGGCAGGCGCTGATCTCTTCTCTGTGGTGCCAGTGACAGCACCCGAGGGAATGGCCTGAAGCTGTGTTAGAGGAGGTTTAGGTTGGATATTACAAAAAGGTTCTTCACCCAGAGACTGGTTGGGCACTGGCACAGCTCCCCAGTGAAGTGGTCACAGCACCAGCCTGAGAGAGTTCAAGAAGTATCTAGACAACACTCACAGGCACATGCACAACTGCTTGGAGTTGTGCTGTTCAGGGCCAGGATCTTCCACAAGGATGGGTCCCTTGCGTGTCCCCTCCAACTCAGGATATTCTATGACTCTCTGGTTTTCTTCATTTCTTCAACCTGGAAACTTGGAAAAAGGCCTGTGCAGAAATGGGTCCTCATAATCCATCCTGCACCCCTTCCTGTTTCTCCCTCTCCTTTTTCCAGCACAATCTCCTTATTTTCCCTCTGTACTGCAGTGTTATAAATATTCTGTTGCACCATAATGTGCAAGAATGTGACACATATTCTTGTGTACACATAAAGTACACACATAAATAAATTAAATATTCTTGAAAACTTTAAATCTACATCCAGCTCCCCTATAGCTGTCCCAGCAAAAGGCATGGATTTGGGACCATTTCTTATTAAGCCTAGTGTGTGGCTGATAAGAAGGGAACGGGGAAGGGGCCTTATTTTGAAGTTGATTAATCCCTCCAGAAACCGCACAGATTTTAGCAAGAAGGTCAACATTAAAATGTCAGTGACAAGCTCAGCCTCGTTGCTATAGTGCTGTTTGCTCTTTCAGGCATGCATTACATTTGTCCTACAGCAAGGTCTAGAAAATCCTTGCATTTTAGTTAGGAAATGTAACAGATTCCTCCTGTCTCCCGGGTATCAGGGACAGAGCATGGTGAACATGTGCAAAATTAGGATCACACTTAATTTGCCTGCCAGGAGACACAAGGTGGCCAGATGTGGATAAGCACAGCTGAAATATATTGCTCTCGATTTATAATTGTCATGCATAATTCTGGGAATGCTGGAACCTTGTGCTGGAGTGACTTCAATCTTCAGACAATTTTCTTACAACGATGGACCAAGAGCCTGATGTGCAGACAATGTGACCACTGGGAAAGAAACAAACAGAAATGGAATGTAAACACCAAGGAAAAACCCATGCCTTTCAGGGTTAGTGTTTGGAGTCCAGAGGTGATGAACGATGACCAGAGAATGAGTTAAAAGTGGAAGAACTGGTGTAAACAAATAAAGAATGCTGACAATGAATGAGAACCAGATTTGAAGAAGTTGTGTATGTTCAGTATGCTAGATTAGCTCAGTGCAAGTCCTGCTTACATGGCAGTTGGCTCAGCCTTTGAGTAACCTTGGCAGTCTCTGAGGATTAGTGTCTCACAAACACAAAATGTGCTTCTATGGTTTTTAAAAAATATTTTTACTTAGAAATGCAACCCCTTCCAGCATCTGATGTGACTGTTTTTCTCTTTCCACCTACTTATCCTCCAGGACACATATTTATTATAACTTTTGCAAAGAGGTCTCTCCTTTCAGCCCACATCTCTCTTGCTGTGTGTTCCTCCAACATGCACACACACAGCCCACGGCTGTAATGCAATGCTTATATAACAGGACTCTCCCTTCATCTGTAAGAAGTACAGACATTACAGGAAATTTCATATGGGCATCACTGAAGTCAGGGTAATTAACATTCAGCAGAGATTAGTCTCACTGAGAGTAAAATGCCATCTTTTCATTAGGCAGAAAAACGCTGGTGCCATAAATCACTGTCAGCGCGGTCGGTGATAACACGCTGCGCTAGCTGAGCTCTCCTGCGCTTCTCCCCTTCCGCTTGGGCTTGACCTTCCCGATCTGGAGAGGTGACACGGTGCTGATGCTGGGATACAGGGCCCAGGGGAGTGTGGCTGCTGGCTCCAGAGCAGTGTCACACACGCTGGTGGCAGCCAGCCTCCTGAGCCTGCTCCCTCCTGTGCACTGCAAGCCCATGGCGCTGGCACCGAGCACAGCACTTCCCACTCTCCCACACGTGCACAGCTGTCCAGTGTGACATTATGGAAAACATGAAGCCACCCGTGGGGAAAACCCAGATGACTCAAACAGTGGCAAAGAACTTGAGAAATGAGCATACCTTCGAGCCTATGCCTTCCCACAGACATGGGGTGAGGTGCCTGCAAGTGCTTTTTGCTGATGCTCCAGGTCCAGCGAATGACACGCCTGAAGGAACCTGCTAAAATGGGACTGAAAGGAAAATCTCCTGATCCAAAACTCCTTGACTGAGGCATATGTTCACTTTAATGCATTCTGAGTGGCCCAGTAAACCCAAGTCAAGTGTGGAAAACTTAAGTAGAGCACTTTGCTTCACTGGTCTGGATGTAAATGCTGCAGCATTACATACCTGAGCATTACCCCAAACACATCCAGTGTAGCTGCCCAAAGGCTATGACAAACTGACTGCTCAGATGGTTGGGCAACTTAATATTCCTCTGATTAATAATTTTGTAGTTACTTTGTATGTCAACAGAAGGGATTTTTGCAAGAACAACCACAGCCACAATTGCATACTAAACTATGGAGTTTTGAGCTACGTGCTGAAAAGTTAAAGCAGCCCTGTCCTGTGCTACTATTCAGCATGGTACAAACAGCAGCAGAGCAGCAAAGACTGAGTGTTGTTACAGTTTCCCATTGAATCATACCACTGTTTAGAGAAGGAAGTGCTGTTTCCAGTGCTCATTCTCCTTTCTGAAAGGTTAGCAGCTTTGTGCAGCTTTATGAGCTGGTTTTCCAAGTGTTTTCCAAGTGGTGACTAAGTAGGTTATCACAATGTGGGAATTGAATTAAAAGTGATGGAAACAGATTAAAGCTATGGATTAAACAAAGGTATGACGGGTTTTATAAGACTTCAAACTGCAAGTTCCTGGAGTAGAAACCCTGAACAGTCAAAATGTTTAGGACTTAAAAACATCAATTCACTAAGAAAACTCAGACCTGAGTCTTAATCATGCTTCCCTTACACATCTGCTGAACGAAGAAACTATATGCAGTAACTGAAAAAGGTGACAGTAGTTTTTTAGATGCACACTGATTCATCTGTAGTTCTCTATCAAACACTAAGCCCTTCACAAACCAAAGTCAGTTTGTTGGTGCTTTTCAGTCATGTAGATCAACTTCTTCGTGGTTTATATTTGCTGTAAAAAAATGACAACACTTCTGCACATCTAGGGTGGAAATAATTTTCTGGGTTTTTTTTTTTTGGCTTAGCATATTCCACTTCATGTTTCCATTGCTTTAATAACGTATGTTATTTGCTTCTACTGACAGACTTACTGAGAATTACAGTTTAGATACAATATGCACATATAAAAGGCAGTATTGATTTAAATTAGTACAGATAGCAGCTCTTTTTCTCTGCTTGCAAGTATCTGCCTGGGATTCATCTCTCACTCAGATACCAACAAGATAGATGTCCAAGTGAGAGCTAGTTAAACAGGTGTTCATCATAGGAACAGGAAATTGTCCTGTGGAGATGGTCATGTCACATGTGCATATCTGAAAAATAAATATATGGTACATGTTATTCTTTGCTTTTATATGAAAATCTGACTCTTATTTTCTGCTCTGCTCTACACCGCAGATCCTGCTGCCATACTCTTGTTAGCCACTTTGGTACATGGGTTCTGCTGAAGGTGAAGCACAAAAGCAATCTGAAAATAGTTACTTGGAAATAAACTTATTGCTAGCTGATGTGTTGACAAGATCCCCCTGACCAAGCCTCAACAGCCTCTGTAGCTGGGCAGAGGTAGCCAGAGCTGTCCATGGGAACACGTTGTCAAAGGGTCAGAGGGTCTCTGTTATTAAGGACATAACTGGCAGCACCACAGGCTGCTGCACGGTGCAGCGTGCTCAGGGAAAAGAGGAGAAAAATCTTTCTCTGGCAGAGCTAGACTGAAAAAATCAAGTTTGAAGCTGGTGTACCTCCACAGAATGGTTGCATTCATTTATTGACATTTTCACTCCAATCACCTGCTCCCTCTGATGACTCTGTCTCTTCTAGTTTGACTGCTTACTTTAAAAAAAAACTCCAATAAACCAAAATACCTAAACCAGCTATATGTTGGAAATATACCTATGGACTCATTGGAAAGTACATTTTTCAGTTCATGATCTATGAAGCCATTTGCTGACAGGATTCCTATTTTTAACCAAAATGTATCTCTCCCCTTTATTTTCTTTGCAGGAAAGTCTCTCGGACACGGAGCTTTTGGAAAGGTGGTACAAGCATCTGCCTTTGGAATTAGGAAATCACCAACATGCAGAATAGTTGCTGTGAAAATGTTGAAAGGTATCTTGCTGCAAAACTGCATTGGAAAAAATGATGCCTTATATAGTGGTGCATTTTTTATGCAATTCTGCCAAAAGCAAAAGCTTTCCCCAATAACTTTCTGAAGCCTCCAAAATGTGTACAAATCAAGTTGCAAGACCACCACAGATGAAATGGCAGAACTATGAAATAAAAACTGCATTCTCAGTAAAAAGTCATACCATTATGCTTGACTGACCCTATACCAAATGCTGTAAATGAAATTTAGCTGAAGTATAAGGTATCCACCTTGATGTAAAGACACTTGGATAGATTCTTTCATATTTCCCTTGGTCATTTGTTCCAAGGAATGATCATCTTACTGTTAAAACCAGATGCCTTATGTCTCATTCACATATGCCTGACTTCTGCATCTCATACTAACCTTCTCCATTTGATTTTATAATGATTTTTCTTCATGAAGGCCCTTTTATTAGGCTAAACACATTGAGCAGTTTAAATCTTGGTCGTGTTGTGCAGGTGTGTCACCTCTGAACCGGCTGCAGGCTCATCACACAGTGCTTAGGATGCTGACACCCAGGTTGTGCAATGGATTTGCCAGCACTGTTCACACACCAGTGCTCATCTGAAAGTAAAATCATCCTTCAGCTATTCACTGCCACCTTTCTCATTGGAGCAGAAAGGACAAAACCCCCTCGTTAATTTGAAGAGGGTGCTTGGTACGTCAGCAGGCAGGATGATATTTAGTCATAGCCTGCAGCAGCTGTGATTGAATTCCCTAACCCAGAGTCCTGGTGGCATCCCTTCTATATCCCTCCTATGTACTTAGCTTTCCTTTTTTTTTTTTTTTTNCCCCAGGAGTGTATGCTGCCCTGCTTATCTGTCTTAATCCCTGAATCCTTTTTGGTGTTGTTTCTCTGCCAGTACACATCCCCTAGGCTGCCAATATGGCTTGGAACCCCAATGCTCTCCATTGACTCTGTTCAGGAATAGTTTGGATGAATCCATCTTAGCCAGTGGCTCCCAGCTTCGCATATGCTTACTTACCATTTATCAGGAGATGTCTACATGGAAATTCCAGCCCTTGGAGTGGACTGCTGGGTTTGGGGTTTCTTTATGTACATCAGCAGGCTTCTTGTGCCAGCCAGCACCATCAAGGAGCAGTGGGCGCTCCTGGAATAGATGGGAGCGAGGCAGCTACAAGAAGTCTTCCTGGTGGGATTCACATGTGCATGTGCAGAGTAGATGCTTGTGTCTGAGTTAGTCACTCAAATGCCCTTCATTGGCAGTGGTGAGAGACAACAGTTCATCCCATCCTAAGGCAGATTCCTTAGGATGGAATGGATATTCCTCCTTCATACAGGGAGCGGAGTCCTTGTTCAGCTCTACTGACAATGAAGAGAGCCAGTGGTGACCAGATCTTCTGTAGATATCTTTAGTAATTCACCTAAAGCATCAGGAGACCTGCCTCATTCCTTTTGTCCTCACTAGATTACCCAGGAACCCTGCAGTCATTCATTAGGCCTTATCCTCACAATTCCCATGTGGCGGAGGGGAAGCGTCACCACCCATACAAGCAAATAGCAGATCACCAAGTAGAAAACAAGTTTGGCCTGGGACACCAAGAAAAACAGTTTCCATTCAGATGTTGAAACCAAGGCCTTTAACACCCAGCTCGAGGGTTTTTTCCACAGGACTGTTCTTCTTGCTCTTAGTGCCACTGAACTGAAAAACTCCTTTTGGGCCTACACAAAGCAATATGTTTTTTTCTTGTTTTCTTAACAAAATCAAATCTTGCAGGAAAAAATTTTGCTTAGGGAGAATGAGAAGTTTCACTCAACACTAAATAGAATGTTTTGGATCTATTTGAGGGACTTCTTATGTCATTCCTATTATTATTGACCATGACTAGTAAGGGTAAGATGCAGTCACTTCACTTCAACCAATTAATATTTACTTCCCTGGTCTATCTCCAGGCTTCCTACATAATGAGCAGAACCAGGCAGGCATCACTGAGGGTAGTTCATCTTTCCCTTATACAGATGGTTAAACTTGATGGCTGCATCAGCTTCTGGAAATATTTCGCTCTTGCCACTGACCCCTTAAAACGTTGATTAGCTCAGGCGAGTATATAACCCTCAGATAGCTGAAGTCAGGTCAGATGAAGCCAGTTCTAGATGGAATTATCATCTTGAAATTCCTTTTTATTTGTTCTTTAAATTTTTTGGCTGAAATGTCAGAACAATTCATGTAAAAAAAAAATTCTCTCAGTTCTAAATAGGATAAAGTCTACTGGGAGGAAGTTGAGTGCCTGACTCTTTTTATGGGTTTAATTGTAACCAAGAGGATGCTGAGCAGGGAGGAATAGAGACAGAACATCAATACAAGATGTACATCCAGTAACAGAGATTATTTCAATGGAAAATAAGTAGCAAAGCTCAGCAGGACCAGTACTTTGCCTTTTCACATTGACTTTTTATTTTGTATTTACAGAAGGGGCCACAGCAAGTGAGTACAAAGCACTGATGACTGAGCTGAAAATCCTAATCCACATTGGTCACCATCTCAACATTGTGAATTTGTTGGGAGCTTGCACAAAAAATGGAGGTAAAATAATCTGTACTGCTCTGAAAATGGGTTTGGATTATCTTCCAATAACAGCTAGTGACCCATGTTGTTTTTCATCCAGAGGTCAAGTTAGGAACTTTTATATTTGAGTTAATCCTCTAGTTGGTGGAAAAAAAAAAGGAAAAGAAAAAGAGATTTTCAATCATTTAATGAAGTGATTAAACATTTCCTCTCTTTAAGCTCTCTTTTAATATTAATGTGAAGTGTGAACTTAGGAATATGCCACTTGCTGTCCTTTGTCTCACTTACTCCACTGCTCGAGCTCAAGTTAAACATGATCTGGAGAGGCTGGGAACAAGGGATATCAGCTGCTGGCCCTGAACTATGAATCACAATGCAGCTGCTGTAAAATCCTCCATGATTCTACACTATGAAAATCAAAAGACCAGCATGGGAGATTGTTTGTTTTAGATATATCACCTATTTTAGTTCAACAAGTGTGTGTGGGCTGTGGGACTCCAGTCTCAACTGCCTTAAGAGGAAACAGTGTCCCTCAGGACCCAGACTCAAGACCTAGCTTTCCAAAATTAGGCCCTGCCCTAATTTCCAGAAGCAGTATTGTTTTGATTATGTCCAGTGTCCTTCAAGCAGCCTTCCAGTTCTTAGGATGTGTTGCCAGTTATTCTGGACTCAAGTTGTAGTTATGGGCATGAAAGATTCTTTCTCAGAACTGATGCCACCTTTTATGCTGCTCAAAATGTTTGGTTTTTTGTTTTTGTTTTTTTTTTTAATTGCCCAGGGCCTCTGATGGTGATTGTTGAATACTGCAAGTATGGAAATTTATCAAACTATCTGAAGAGCAAAAGGAATCTTTTCTGCCCTAAAAAGGTGAGGAGGCAGATGGTCCTGGTAGGGTTCATCTTACCTGACGTAAGTGTTGGTAATGTAGATGTCAGCTCTGAGCTGGTCTCCTCAGACTCTCTTCTACCAAAGGAGAGAAATTACTTTTGGGTTCACCTGACCTATAATAATATTTGGTGTGGGATGTGTTGTGCCAAGAAAGGATTCACCTCTCCCTCCCTGACTGTGCAAGGAGACTGCTGTGACTAATTTGGCTGGAGCCATCTACAGTGAGGGGAAGTGAATCCTATCCAAAGTGTCCCCACAAGCTCTTGCCCTGCTTTTGATGCATTACCATTCCTGGTGAGCTTGAGGTCAGCAGAGACAAAGGAAGTGGTTTTGCCCACTTATTTCAGTACTGCTGGAAGCACAAACAAGATAATACCAATTAAATCTCATGTCCCAAGACACCCTAATATTCAGAGATTTACAAGTAATCTTATTACTGTGTGAGGAGAAGAGCTATCAAGAGGAAAAGAGATTAGAGTCTTGTCCTTACATCCTGCAACCCTCTGAATCAAATTCATTATATGTTTCTTATTACAAATCTAAATCCAAATGCCCCAGAAAATTCAAATTGTTCCAGAAAAAATCCTTCAAATGATCCAAGGCTCTGACATAAGACTTGGGAGCCTGGAAACAGAACAGCAGGTCTCAAAACCTCTGCTCAGCTGTGCCAAAAGCTCAGCAGCATTTCAGGGATTTTTTTTAGGAGGGCTCTGAGGGAGACCCCACTTGAGAGGACATCCCCCTCTGAAAGGCCTTTGCTGAGTCTCTGTTCCCAAGGCTGTCCATGAGACAGTGCATCAAGAAGCCACATGAGACACAGAGACTGGCTCCTCCTACACGGGCTTGTTGGAGTGGGATGCTCAGCAGGGAGCATGGCTAGGCAGGGTCCATGCTGAGTGGAGTCATTCCCATACCCCCTTTACACACCCAGTGCTCTGGCACCCTTGGGAATGTTGCCTGGGCGGGAAGAGGTGGAAGTTTGGCTCTGCACCAGCACGCACGGGGAATAGAGATGGCTGCAGGACAAGAGGAGAAGTAAGAGGGGCAAGAGGATGGCCAGGCAGCCAGGCTGCTCTGTGGGAGCAGTGAGAGAGCTTTTCCAAACAGTGCTGCATGTGTCCCATTAAACCATCACAAGATTGGCCATAAGAAGAAAGCATTGGATTAAGGCATTGAAGAGAGGCAGTCACTTCCAACAGCAGCTCAACAGTTTCCAACACCAAGTGCCCTTGCTCCTCATGGAAAGGGCTTACAAGCCTACACCAAACCCTGTGCAGGGACATAGAGACAGATGTCTTAAGTAGATTGGGACCAAAAGCTGATGTTTGAGAGGTCTGGGATACCTCCATTGTGGGCACAACCTTCCCAACCCACTTCTTTGTGCTCCTTCTCTGTCTGCTGGTGAGAAATGGGCCCTTTCAGATGCTGAGATGAGGCACAGCCCAGCAGACAGGTCCACCCATACACCCTGCAAATCCTCCTGGTGGCAGAGATAGCCCACTGCCCTGGTTACCCCAAAATCTTGTGCTGGTGCTCCCAAGCCACCCAGTTTCTGGGGATGATGACCTTGGTGGAGCACAGCTTTGCCACAGCAGCACTGGACACCCCCACCCATGAGAGATGTGACCACCCACACCAGGGACCACCAGCCTGGCAGAAAGGCATCAGCAGTCTGACTCGGTTCCTCCCCACCCCCTCCACTGCTCTGATGTAGCACCTCTTCTCCTCTTTCTGTTTGAAGGACTCCTCTCAGCAGGGAGAGCCAGTGAAAGAGAAAAAAGATATTGAGCCAGTGGAAAGCAAAAAACAAAGGCTGGCCAGTGTCACCAGCAGCGAGAGCTTCGCCAGCTCTGGGTTCCAGGAAGATAAAAGTCTGACTGATGTGGAGGAGGACGAGGAGGGTAGGTATTAATTCCTTCCTGTCCCTACACGGACTGTGATATTTTTACAGCATACTGTGAATCCCTGAAATTTTTTTCCTCATTTATCACCCTAATAAACATCCGTGGGAGATGCTCAGAGGGTCATGTCCAGAGGGTAGAAGATTTAAAAAAAGATTATTTCCAGGGTTACTAAATCTGACAGGAAAATGTGTGATTGTTTGTTCTGACTGCTCCTTATCTTTGGGGAAAACACAGCGTCCAAAGCATGGGGTGTAAAGCAAGCACTATTTTTGTTTCCAATGACAGTGGGTTGACCTTCAAATACCCCTCCATAAAGACTAAATTTATGGGAATAATGGGGTCTGTAAGAAAGGGGGAAAACCACTGCCTGTGAGCTATCCATGTAACAAACTCTGCTTTCCACCTCTGCAGATGCTGATGACCTGTACAAGTTGCCCCTCACTATGGAGGACCTGATCTCTTACAGCTTTCAGGTGGCCAGAGGCATGGAGTTCCTCTCCTCCAGAAAGGTGAGCTTTGCACTGAGGGTTTTCCACTGCAGGAGCACAGGAGTCAGAGGTGAAATCACGTCTACATTGTAGTGACACCTTCCTTGGGAGAGGTCCCAAAGGAAGAGCTGTTTTCCTCTTGGCATTATAAATATAACTGTGTTTATCCAAGTATCCATAGTCCATAAACACAGGATCATGACTGAAGGCAGTGGGTCAAGCTCATTTATTTGGTAAAGATCTTTCGGGTGTGGTAGGTTTTCCCTTAATTTCAACATATATTAGGGAGCTCCAAATGATTCAGCTCTTTCCCTGCAAACGTCAAAGGGCTTACAAATTTGTCACTTTCTGAACTTAGTAATTTAAAAAAAAGAAAATTACTGCTGTTTACAGTAACTTCATGTAAACTACAGGCAACTTGCCTAAAAAAATCAATAATAATAATAATAATAATAATAATAATTTTTAAAGGATATTGGAGACAGGAAATTTGTGGGCAGGAATAAGGAAATGCAGTTTGACTGTGAAACTGTTTTATTATAGTGCATTCATCGTGACCTGGCAGCCAGAAACATCCTTTTATCTGAGAACAATGTTGTGAAGATCTGTGATTTTGGCCTTGCAAGAGATATTTATAAGAATCCTGATTATGTGAGAAAAGGAGACGTAAGTCAAGACGCTGTTTATTTACCCAAATGTTTATAACCTGTCATTTCAAACTGTCCACCAAAACGTTCTGTAGACAGTCACATTTCCCAATTTAAGAGCTCAAAAGCTGTCATGGTTTTTATGTTCAGATGTGTTGTGGGTCTGGGAAGCATTTCAATCCTCAGGCATAAGGCTTAGACATGCTAACTGCTTCACAGCTTTGCCCTGTTAATACTTTGTTTTTTAGACATTTCTTGGCTGATTCACCACAACCCCCTTACTCCATAAACTTCCTTCAAGGAAGACAGCCCCTCCAAAAGAAGGTGTGGCCTCCCCAGCGCTCGTGGTGCCCCGAGCAGCTGAGCAGGACTTGCTCCTCCAGCCTCTACTCATTGATTTTTGCCCCTGCTGCAGAGAGGGGCAGGGGCAAAAAATGAATGTCCTGCCAGCCCTGCTGTGAAGGGCTGGGCCAGCAAACTGTGCTTGCACCCACCCATGGGAATTTGGTGTGGGCATTGCAGTCTTTCAGAGAGTCTCTTTCTGGAGGTCTCACCCATCTGCCAGCTATTCCCAGATCTTCACATAGCTTCCAGTGTTTACAGCATTGCAAATTAGCTGGGAAATGCTCCCATAGCTTTGGTGCTGCTCAGGACACCCTAACAAGGTGTGCTGAGGGGGCTTCAAGGGTTGCTGATGTGCTCCTGCAATTCTGGCTCAGAAAATTTCCCCCAGAATATCTCCAACATCATTACAGAATGGCTGGTGCTTGGATGCAGGGCTTTCTGCCCTGCGTCTATGATGCTGGCAAGAGACCTCTGCTCCTACACACTCCCACATCCCTGCAAAGAAAAGGCCTGGTCACAGGTTTCCAATGTCTGGTGTTTTGTGCCACATGTTTTTTAAAAACAGCCTTTTACTCCAACAATTTGTTAAGTGTATGAATGAGTGTGGGTTTATCTTGACTGCCTGTTAGGAAATCCCACAGGTTCCTGCCTGAATGGTAATTATTTACATAACAATATATAGTTGATTCATCTATGATTAAAATCTTTCAGGCTTTGAAAATAATAGTCAGATTTGTCCCTTTTACTGCAGGCTAGACTTCCTCTCAAGTGGATGGCTCCTGAATCCATATTTGATAAAATCTACAATACAAAAAGCGACGTGTGGTCCTTCGGGGTCTTGCTGTGGGAGATATTTTCCTTGGGTATGTTAACTCTGCACCCCAGGAGCTTGACAGGAGTGGGGACTGCAGCCTGGGGAAAACATCCATTACCTTCAATGATCTTTTGGCAGGTGTTTCAGAAAGACCTAAATCAAGAGCAGAGGGATTATCATGCCCCAGTGAACTAGAAATTGTGGTGCTTTTAAGAGTGCTGAAAGCTCATTTGCCAAGCTGAAAGCCTTAAAGGATAGCACAGCTGTTTGAGAACTTTACCAGCTACTTCTGCCATGGGCAAAACCTAAGCTTCCCACTTTTCCCTGTAAAAAGCCTTGGCAGAGGAAGCAGGGCGGCACAGCCAGAGCAGTCACAGTGCTTTGTCTGACTGATGGCAGTAGCCAGGAAAATCAGGAAATTTTTTAAGCATTTTAATTGAATGTGGAACCCTGTGGCATAACACAGAGCTGGGATTCTGGCTCATCATCTGCCCAAGACCAAGGCACCACCTCCCGTGCCACAGCGAGCATTCAAGACACCAAGTGCCATGCGCCCAGTGCTCTCTCAAAAGCTTCTTATTCCTCTTGTGGGAGCAAGGGAGCCAAACCCACAGTTTGCATGTCTCAGATCCTGTCACCCCCCTTCCCAGCCCGAGTCCAGGAGGTCCCCCCAGCCCAAGAGGGATCCAGCACTCCCCTCACTCAGGCTACTGGACACAGCAGGCGAAAAGCATCTGCACTGATGCAGCAGGATGAACTAGAGCATGCAATCTGAAATTAAAATCCAGTGAAGCCTTTTTTTTTTTCCTTTCTTTCACGTGGAAAAGGCAGGATACAAGATGTACACTGAGTGGGAATAACAATGACTGTCAGAATAGAAGAATCTTAATTGAGTTCAACACAGAGGCTGACAAAAGAGGCGAACAGCAGAGGAAACAATACTATACAATTCTCAGGACAATCAATCATTTATTAGTTTAAATACATGTTGTTGGTCAGCCTGCCAACTCTTGTGATTTTATGGTCAGCCTCATAATACCTGCTATTTTTTTCTTAAAGCCCCAGCTCCTTGAACCTGGTGACTCTCTGACTCTACGAAAGGTCCTTTCTTTTCCCTTTCATTTTCCCTTTTCCTGATTTTTTTTTTGTCTACAGAAAAAAAAAAAAAAAGTAAAACCAAACCAATAATACAATCAGGCTGCATCTGAAAAAACACAGAACATAGAAAAACAAAGCATATGTACTGTGACCTCATTTAAAACAATTATTTCAACTTTTTCAAGGTGATTTTGGGCATTTGGGGTTTGTTAATATTGTGCTCACTAAAATTTGGAGTAGTCCAAATTGGCTTTTCAAGGGATATTGTTCAAATCAAACTCGTGCATTTTTTTTCTATTCAGGCCAGGAAAGCACCACCAATAGTTGTGGTCTTGATCTTGTCCCCCTCTCCAAAGACTGGGGCTTGGAGCACAACCAGCAGTAATTCCCTGCCTGTGGCAGCCAGCAGGGCCAGACCCTGCAGGGAGGCACCCCCTGGCCCCCAGCTCTGCAACCTGATGAAGCACACCCCAAGCAATTGAGGGAGATGCACGGGGCCACAGCGGGGCCACAGGTACTCAGGGCATGTGTCTGTTCTCCCAATTCACTTCCAGGTGCCTCTCCCTACCCCGGAGTGCAAATAGACGAGGATTTCTGCAGAAGGCTGAAGGAAGGCACGAGAATGCAAGCCCCAGAGCAAGCGACCGAGGAGATGTAAGCTGCCTTTCCTTGCCTTGTGTACCACTGCCTGCCCTTCTGGGCTGCCCTGCAGATGATGTTCCAGCCTCTAAAAGTACCCTGTGCCAGCCTAAGGAAAGACAACCCAATCCTGCATCACTATCTTCCTGTGCACCCCCACCCCGGTCCCTGGCTCTCCCAGAGGGTAGGAGAGGGTAGTGGGCAACAAGGACCAGAGCCCAGTGCACCACCAGGGCTGTGCTCTGAGGGAGGCTGAGCAAGGAGGAGGAGGAGGAGGAGGAGGAAGGTCATTCATTCCTTGCCAGGTTTAATATTTGCCGACATGCACACAGATAAGTGCTGGAGGAATGTGACATTATTAACATCAGCTTGACTTAGGAAGTGACAGTGGAGGCTTCCTCACCGTCACTTGGCTAATGAGGGTCCACCCTTTCCTGTACACCGTGTCTGATGGCAGAGGAAGGTGACGGGGACCGGCAGCCTCCCCGCCCAGGTTGTCTGAGTCCTTACAGCCACCTCAGCCGTCACTCCCACTCCCCTGACTCCAGGCTCAGTCTCAAGCTGCTGCTGCATGGCCAGCACCTTTTGGAGACCAAGGTGGGTCAGGACAGAGCACCTTGGCTGGGGAGGCACATGCAGCACACTGAATATTTACCCTGTGACACAAATCATTGAGGACCATGAACCTGTCCAGGGTATTTTACCTCTGGAGGCAAAATCAAGTACGTGTGGGTGTCTTGGTGCCTTCCCGAGTGCTATGTCATGACTCTAAATAGCAACACTTACCAAAAAATAGTTCTAGCAGAAGAAAAGGATGCAAGCCAGCCATGCCTATCTGGGAGTATTGCCCATTGACTAATTTTATTATCCTAGTGACAGTAGATAAGAGCTTTTTTTTTTTTTGTCTCTTCCACATATTTTATTGCAGGAAGGAAAACTCGGCTCAACCAATACAAGGAAGTGACACATCCATATAAGTCATCTTAGGATGCCTTTAGGATACTTTAACCTAAACATTGCCAGTTAATAGATGTTTAATACAAAGGTTTAATGCTTAATTAGGAATGAAAAAAAGGAAGTATGACTGGTTGGCTGAATTATCCTTTTGATGTGGTCTTCTGGGCTGTTGCAGGAAGGTTTTCTGTTTTTGTGGAAATTTTACTGCTTTACTTTTAGGAAGAGAGAATCTTTGTAACACCAAGCAGGTTGAGGAGCTACCTATCTATGTCTGTCTATCGATGACAAGACGTCCAAGACTGCGCTGCCTTGGATCAAACAGAGCTGTAACCCCCCATGTGCTCACTTTGCTGTTGTCCTCACAGTTACCAAATCATGCTGGACTGCTGGCAGAGCAATCCCAACGACAGGCCACGGTTCTCCGAGCTGGTGAAAAAGCTGGGTGACCTGCTGCAAGCAAATGTCCAGCAGGTATTAATGTCACAACCACATGCTGTCACCGAGGCAGGGGCAACTGGCCACGGGGACCCAGGAATAACGCTTTTATTTCTTGTCTACATTTAGGAAGGTAAAGACTACATACCCCTCAGCACAATATTTACAACAGAAAGTGGGTCTCCCCCTGCATCTGATCCTTTGTGCAATGAAAATTTTCCTGTTACAAGCTCAAGTTCTGGAAGCACTGAAAACGTCAGGTGAGATATGCAAGATTAGGACTGTGTTTGTTGGGGGTGGTAGCTTGCTGCATAGCCCAGTTTGGACCTGGGTGGGAGAAAACACTCAGAAACAGCCCTTATAGGTGGCCTGAGTGTCCCAGCAGTTGCTGAGTCACCGACTGCTGTGGCTCTTAGGAGTGCCCCTGCTCAGGGGGACCTGCAGGTCACAGGGCTCAGGCACTGTGAGAGGCACAGCTGTGTGTACCCCAGGACTGGGGAGTGAGATTTGGGTGGGGTCTAGTTAACAAGTCCCTTTTGCATGACCTACCTCGAAGACAGCTGGGAACTGCCTAAAGAAACAGAGAAATACCCAACACTTCCTGCTTGTGCACTTCACATTCTCACAAAAAATTGTCCTCCTTCTCTTATTGAACAGATACATAAACACCTTCAAAATCAATCCTCCCCAGCACATAAAGACATTTGAAGATCTTCCCATCAAGGAAACGCTTGTATTTAATGTAAGTGACTCCTGGGCCAAATTATATGCCATGTATTTCTTTTTATTTATGTGACAGATTTATACAGGGTGAGGGGTTACTGCTTTGTCAGCTCTAACTTATACCAGGTGCAGGATTAGCTGTACTTGTAACAAGAGGTTATCCCACTGACCTACAAATTGGGGTCAGAGATCCTTGCTGGCCAAGTCATGGGCTGCAAACACTCCTTCCCTGAGAAGAAGTGGTCACTTCCAGTAGGTCTGCAAGGTATAGCTACCAGAGTCTCACCTGAATCCCACTGGTGTGGGAGAGACACTTAAAATCCCTTGGATCTCCATTTTCAGCTGAATAGTAGTGCACAAAGGAGGACTGTGAGTCCCTTTCCCATCAAAGGTTCCTGGTAGGAGCAAGTCCTGTTAGCAGATGGACAAGCTAGAGCCATGTCTAACAATGGGACACACACCCAATCCTGGTAGGGATGGGCATGGGCGAGAGGCTGGGGCAAGCTTTTAGTGACTCGGGAGAAGGCATTAAGCAGCAGGAGGTGGGAAAGGCACAGTGGACCTCACAGGGTTGAACTGGTGGCTGGCCAGAGCCTCAGACCACATGCAGACACTTTTGTTCTAACACCCTGGATCTGCATTAACATTACCTGTCTGCTGCACCCCAAGGCACGGGTGGTTTGGAAAGGCACCATTAAATACCTGTGCACTGCAGCACCTCCAGCAGCACAGAGCTGCTGCCTCCTAAAGCTGTCTCAGTATCAATGACCAGAAGGATGCTGGAAACCAGACCAAAGAGGAACTGAGTCCTTTGTAAAACACAGTTAACACCTAACAGGATTGCATCTTTCTTTTTTCTTCAAGGATTATCAAGCAGACAGTGGGATGGTGCTGGCTCCAGAGGAACTGAAACGCTTCACATGGACAGGCAGCAAGCAGAAACGGACACTCTTTGGGTCTGTATTTTACATTCCCTTCTTCTCAGGTTTTAGATGGCAAAGGGGAATTCAAGGTCCTTGTGCTAAATCATGCCTTGTGAAAGTAGCTGAGGTGGCCCCACTCCCTGCAAACACTCTTGCTGAGGTGTGTCCTGCTTGGTTTAATCAGCAGTCAATCATCTTCCACACCTATGTCTTTGAGGAAGCAAATAACCCTCAACCCCTTCGATGCACATCAGCAATATGATTTATTAGTACCTACTGGTCCACCTAATGCTCAATTTAATGCCAGAGTGTCAGAGAGCTACCTGAACTGAGGTAGGAGGCAGGTAACCATAGGAAACAAGCTCTTTATAATAGGGGAAAAGGAACGTGTGGCTGTGAAGGATTTGCAGTTGTTTCTGCAAGTCCCAAGGGCACCCCAGCTGGGACAAGGCCTCCTTTTGCCCTTCTTTTCCATGACTCAGCTAAGCACGGCCCATTTAACACCCATGGGCTCAGGATGCTAAAGTGGCAACTTTACAATAGATGGATGTGAGGGCCTCACTTCTCTTCCTGCCTTTAAGCACTTGAATATATTGGCCATCTTCCTCCACCTAATTCCTGACAGCTGCCCAAGCAGGGAACTAGGGCTGCTCTAAGAAATGCGTTGCACTGACATGAACTCTCTGTAAATGGGAAGTGTTTATTTTCTCAGTGCCGGCGCTGTATCAGTTCCCAGCCGCCGCAAAGCTGGCAGTGTCCTGGCTTCAGCTCCCTGCTCTCAGCCAGCCTGGAGACTGCCCAGACCCAACCCATCGTTCATCTCGTGCTGGCAGGAGGTCAAGGCCAGCCTGCCATCCTGCCAGCGCCAGACTTGTCAGTGCCTTGCAGTTGGGCAGGCTGGGAGGTGTAGCATTGTCTCAAAGAACAATTAGAGCTGGCTGAAACGTATGGTCAAGGCAGAGAGGCCTCGCTTCATGAAAAATTCCAGTGAATTAGAGGGCGTTGGTTGAACACACAGAAATACGTGTAGGACAGAAATACGTGTAGGAGAGCGCGCACGCTCTCAGGGCTGGAAAGCACAGCCTGGGTAAATGTGCTGCTGGCAGCAGCCTGCTGTGGCAAAGCTGCTCATGCGTGGCAAAGCCAGGGCAACACAAGCCCCTCCGAACAAATGCTGGGAAACCCTTTCTCCTGCCTTGACCTTTCAGAAAATAGGCTCCTGAGCAGTTTTTCAGCTCTGCTGCAGCATGCTGTCTTTGGAGGAGCCAGGGACTATAGAGCTTGGAGTGTATGTGGATATTACAGGGTTCCAAAGGACATAACGTTCCCTAAAAGTGGTTTAACTCATTTTTTTCTCTGTGTATTTCTTAAGGCTGCTGTCAGCCACACAGACAACATGGCAACCTCCCCAAATGAAATTTATGAAATGTCTTTTTCTTTGCATGGCACAGAATGCATGGAGTGTGTCCCGAGCATCCCTCCAGAAGTGCTTTAAGGGGCATTTTCAAATGCAGAAGGAAAAGGAATGCTTGGACAAGAAAAGGAACTGAAAAGAACAGTGGCTGCTAGAATGTAAATCCTTGGGAAAACAGAGTGGTTGACTGAGATCATACAAGGTCATCTGGCCTGCAAGCTAAACAAGTGGTACTGTAGCGCTGTGCCAAAAAGCACTCATGGATGTGAAGGCAGGCAGCGACCCTTCAGCCTGCACACATTCCTAAAAGTGGTAGCATCTTAGCTAAGCATCCTGTACTTAAAATTAATTGGAGCAGTAAATAAATACCCCTAAAATTTGTACAGAGAAAGGTGGAGCCTGGAGGGGTTTGAGACATGGAAACTGATCTAAGCAGATGTACAGTCCTGCTTCTTCCCTTGCATCGCAAGCATCCTGCTCTGCGCTCTTGTGCTGATATTTCAGCTTGGCTTTTCTTGCAGGGAGCTGATTCAGGTTGCCAGACTGTCAGAACAGTTTCTGGGCGAGCAGTAGCAGCTCACTGTCAGGGCAGCTGGTGCCAGCACCGGGCTGAGGAAGGGTTTCACCTCCCTTTGGCAGCAGCTTACCTACAGTTAGATCCCTTTGCCGTAACAAAGCATTGGAAGATTCATACTGGGCAGAGCTCAAGAACTGCACAGTGTGGAAGGAGCCAAACCCAGAGCACCCTACCTGTCTCCAGAAGCACTGCCAGGGTTTGTTTCAGAGGACACTGATCAGTTGACTGCAGGAGAGAGCCAGCATGTGCAGTAGTGCTTGCCAGGCCGAGGGCAGAGCAGAGTGCCAACCTGACAGTGCAGGGGTACCCCACTGACCCTGGCGAGGCGCCTCCTCTTGGGCTTCCACTTCTCCTGCCTAGGGAAAGGCGCTAACGCCAAAACTCACTCTTGGTTTCACTACAGGAAAGAGCATCAGCCCAAACCCTGGTGAGCTTCTTAGGCCCAGGTGGTGGCCAGGAGCACAAAACAAAAAAGGTTGCTAAGTGTCTTGGACTTGCTAATGTCACTGAGATGAAAAATTATATTCTGAACAACAGGAAGAGAAATAAGTTTTCCCTAATATAAGGCCTCAGGTTAAAAGACCCCAGTAGAAAGGTTTGGGGGCAGTTTTCTGAGCTGTGCTCCTTCACAGGTAGAAAGGATCCCAACTGCAACTCTTTTCTAGCTTTTCAGTATTGGTGGAAAGCCCAACCCAAGTAAGCCAAAATCCTTGGGCTGAACAAAACCCTTGAGTCAGTGTAAATTATAAAGCCAGAAAACCAGCAAGAATTCTACCCCCTGTGAGCTGGAACAAGCATCTCAAGAGCTGCAGCCAGCCTCTAACCTCACTCTGGTCCTGAACATGGCAAGGAACCAGCAGCCATTTCCTCCAACAAACAATCCCAATTAAACACCAACTGAACACAAATTCCAATTTACATTCCTAGATTGGCAAGAAGATAGTCCATAGCTACAGAAGCCTTTACTGACTGTAAACTCAGACTCAGAATGAAGCCTGACTACAAATGCCAAAACCCCCTGAGCTCCCTCAGTTTTTTGTGGGAATGGATGCTCAGGTATAGAAGTGCACTCCAGATAAAATTAACAGATGCAGCTGTACCAGTATAAAGGTTTATTAAGGCAGAAGTCAAGTCTAGCTCACAAGAAAAATCTCAGGATGCAAAAGCCTGATGATGATGATGATGAAAGGATCAAAGCATGACAGTTTTTAGACTCACAACTTGTCATGCACACTCCACTTCAGCCAGCTCTCAAACACTCACAATTACAATGCAAATCACAAAGGCATTTCTCTTTAAACCCATCACAAAAAGTCCATTGCATCTGTGACTAACCTTGCCATAGTTATGGATTTTATCCCAAGGCAAGTACTTCTCCATCTGCCAACAGATGCAATATAAAAATATGGGATGCATCTGCAATCCTCATCACAAGGGCTCCTCCTCATGAACTCCATTTATGTACTAAAAAATGTAATGGGGTGGTCTTAGGGAGATCTTCCAATTTCCTACCGTAGGATAGAAGACAGAGACCACACTCCTTAAAAAACCACACAGGCCTCTGAGTTAAGAATTTGAGAAACTGTGACATCTAAGAGGAACTTGTAGTCACGAATGGTCCTGTGCCACTAGTTCTATAGTTTGACTAAAAGACCTAACAATGCAAAATAAAATGAAAAGCAAAACCCTGGGCTCTGCAAGCCTCAACAGATGCTCTCTGAATATCTTCTCTGGAATTCAAGACTAGGGCTGCCAACGTTTCTGACCTTATAAAAGGAGAGGAGTGGATTGTCCATGAACTTATAAAAATACAGGGGAGGAAATCTAATTTTAGACATTGTCGTCCAACATGTTTACTTTAGGATTTCACATGTAAACAGTGATGGAAAAATGCTCTGGCTTGTCCTTTGTCTACAGATAAATCTTTGGTATCCAAGCTCAGTGGTGTAAAAATTCTCTTTGCCCTAATTTTCTTCATCACTGGAAGAGCCCTTTTAAGCACTGCAATCTCTGAATATGGGTGAGAAAGTGCCGTAAGGCAAACAGTGCCTTTAAAAGTGGCTTTGCTGAGAAGACATTAAACCCCTCTTAGTAAAGAGCATCTTATAAAAGGCAGCCTACAGGATAGCTGGTCCTTTTACGGGACAGGGAAACTCTTAATTCAAACCAGCAGTTCATGGCAGCTGCCAAAAAAAAAAGAAGCCAAAAAACAGGAGATAGCCAGACCTCGTGCCCTTCCTCACAAACATCAGCCATTTGTATTATAAATTCATCCCAGCATTAGGCTTTGGGAACACCTACACTAGTTTTCTACTTTTGCCTCAAGGTTTGAGACCTTCCATCACTTCACTCCTGCTCAAAAACCCATTCCCTTAGGAAGAAACATTTAGATGTGGGGACACACTGCCTCAGCATCAGCAGAGCTGCCAGACACTGCCCACTACTCCATCCTGCAATAAAGTTTCACTCCCCAGCACCTGTCACAAATGAGCAATTAGAGCTTAGTCTGAGCAGTACTCCCCCCAAGCAGCAAGACTGATACAATGCACAAACACCTTGACCAGTGATGCTCACTCACAGCACCTCTGTTCTAAAGGGGAACTCAGGAGGGCTCATTCATTCCTCTGTTCTGCACTCCCACTGAGCGAGTCCATCTGCATCAGTGCCCTTCCCACCATGTAAGAATTAACTTGTGACCTGGCTTTGCTCAAATCACTAAAACAAAAATCTTTACATGTTAAGAAAGCTCACAATGACGCTGCTCTATTACAGCATTAAAGGTGCCAGCAGGAGCAAGGAGTCAGTGCTTTCTGGAATAACCAAGCCAAGAAGCTTCTGCAGTTTCAGCTGTGACCAGCTCAGTGACTCCAAGCGAAGATACACCTGTGGTTATGCGATGCTGGAGAAAATGATTGCCAGCCGTTCTCCTCCTCCTGACTACAATTCTGTTGTCCATTATTCTCAGCCACCGGTTTAAGTACTTCTAGGCCAAGATCTAAACATGCACGTTCTTGTGAAACACTGTCAGTTTAAAAACTCTGACCCAAATTATTTTAACTATCATTAAACTTAACAAGTTATCATTGGCTTAATCCCAGTGATCTGCTTTTCTACAGACTGCAGCACACGTATTCAAAATACAGCAAAATATTATTGCTTGAACTTTGACTTTCCCAAATGCTCAACACCAATAGCTTTCACTAAAAATGCCAAATGCTTCTGTATCCAGGAAAACTTCGAAGGCCATTATTACAGCCTCTGCTCACACTTGAGTCACTTCTGTCCTGATTGGGAGGGGCAGCTGGGAGCCCTAGAGAGCTGGGAATCTGTACCAGGCACTGAAGCATTTGCATTCCATGGCTGGAGTATGCGTTGTGCTGGAAAATAAAGGAGCCTTCAAGAAGATAGAAACTAGAAACAGACCACAAAGTATATTTTTAATGAAAACTACTTTGAGAAACTTGTGGGAAGGCTGATACTCTGGGGAAGCTGAATAAGGTAATTGGGGATGGGGCATTATACAGATCTTACTGCTCCAGATGGCAGACGCAGTAGGGAGCCTTGCTAGGCAAAAATTTAAAATGTGTTGCTAAACACAATTGGCAAGGATAGAGGAGAACTAAGACCAGATCCAGGGCTGTAAGAACAGGGAATACATATCAATTCAGTTTGGAAAATCCTGCTGAAATCAAGTAAAAGTTGAAGTTTTGCACTTTGTCAGTAAGCCAACACGCACACACTGGAACCAAACCACAAGGCAGATACTTTAAAGCCAAGCTCTGTCCACAAAACCTCATGGACCGTCTAACACTGCACTGATTACATTTTATTTATGAGAATCTGTCTGAAAAGACAGGATGGCTACTAGACTGCACGTACTTTAACTGATCACTAGAGAGTTTGAAGAGATTCGTTAGAAATTAAAAGGCAATCTGTAAAGTTAGGGCAGTTTTTCTATTAAGATACCTAAATTCCCATGTTAAGTTACCAGTATGTACAGGAACAAAAATGTATCATTCATTTGCAACTTTTGTATACCATCTGACAAAGGTCATGAGTGTTCTTTGCTGGAGAAGCATTAGGATGCACCCATTCCCTTTCACCTTTGAATGCCGTATTGAGAGTTGTACGTTTAACACAGTAGCACTGATATCTGCCAAATCAATTACAGCCCAATGTCAGCTTCTTGTGGTCCACTAATATGTATTAACTTGAATGCTACATGTTATATGATCTCTTGCTCTCTCAGAATTCAGCTAAAAAGCTGTGAATGTAACCCACTAACAGACTTTAAGGGAAATGACCTTTCGCATATGTACAAATAAAAACTATCTTTGATATTCAAGCAAAATAAATATGTACCACTACTTCTGAGCTAAGTATCTCTGCACAAGAGATCATCAGTTTTAAGTATCTATTGCACTGTCTCTTGTTGGTAAAGTATATTTGACCTCGATCAAAACAGAAGTTTCAGTACTGTTTTGTTACTAGAACTGAGCAAGAATAGAGATTTAGGATGACGCATCTCAAAGGACGTGTTTGCACACTGTAAATATATAAATATGCTTTTGTGCATAAATATTTAAGAAAACTGGACTAAAGATTACTTTTATATGAACCCCCAAGTGTCTTCAGATGTGAACTCCTATTTTGTCTTGCATTTTCTGTCTTTATATAATGTGTTTGACTACTAAATTCTTATAATAAAGTTTGCTTTTGAAAAAAAAAAATCAGAGTTCTGCCAGTGCCAAAGACTGCTGCGGCACACAAGTCAGCACTGGGCAGTACAAATATCTGGCACACATCCATCCCACCGTCTGATTTTATGAGCAAAGGAGAACATGGAATAATCACACAGAAGGCACACTTCTCACACAGCAAACCAGCTACAGTGACAGACACCTGCCACTGCTCCCTGTGTGGGTGACATCCCCTAGGTTCAGCATATTTAGGAAGCACTTACTGCTGTCTAGAGACAAAAATTCAACTCAGCCTCTGGGAGAGACAAGGTTTCATGGTAGGGGAGACAAAGCAGCACATGGACAAACATCCACTCAACCACCCAGCATTCCTGGTTCCTTCAGCAGCTAGAATATGTACACCAGAAAAAAGGACAGCAAACAGAGCTAAGGCGTCCCCACCAAATCCTGTTCTGCAGCTACTGTGACAGCAGGCAGCACCTTAGGCCTGGGTAGAGACTCTCCTCTTCAGAGAACCCCCACATCCCCACCCCATCCATCCGAAGCTGGGGATGCTGCCTCCATCGAGATATTCAATAAAGTGCTCTCTGCCTAACAGAGAACTGTCTGAGGGGCTCTCCAAGTGCTGGAAGGAAGTGGAGATGAAACTTTCTCTGGGAAAGCAGAACACAACGGAATCATCAATTGCCACGGGAGTTGTGTAGCTGTTGCTGCACATTACTAAGGAGGAAACTGGAGACTGGATATGTGCATCAATCTAACAATGCAGCTGATACAATAACATTCCTAAAACACTGCAATTTCAGTGATAATGACTCCATGTTAATTACGTGTAGGGACCATTGACAATTCACAGTATGTTACACAAAATGACATCTCCCATAAGCACAGTCAGCATTGGATGGATATAGGAGATTTTATCCCACCAGCAAATCATTGAACCTTTGCTGGTTAAAAACACAGAAAAAGAATCCGTGAAATGAAGTTATTGCAACTCCATGTGCAAATTCTCACAGAAATTAATACACTGTGTTACTGAGAAAAAAAAGCTCAAGAAACATGGAAGAAAGGGTACTTGAGCAGAGTTTCCAAAAGTAGGTCTTATTGAGGAAAGCAGACCTGATCAAAGATTGGATTTGATTTGGGAGTTATGGAAATATGAATTAATACAATTCTAGTGAACAATATCTCTCAGTTTTAGGACATCTGATACACTCTAAGTGGCAAGCACTAAACACAATTTGTGACTCCTGTTTGTTTAAACTCTGCATTGCAGACAGAATGAATACAAAAGAAGTACAAGACAGAATGAAATAAAATTCCAGCGCCAAAGTTGAAAAGCCCTGGATCCAACTTCAGAACTTCACAATGTCAAAATAAGGCCACGTTACTTCTGGTATTCTTTATTAAAAATACTGCTGTACACATGAACAATGAAAACAGGATTAAAGATGAGTAACACATACTGGGATCATGACATTAGAACTTAACATACTGGTGCTTTTTAGGGGAAGCAGTTGACACCTGAATTACTGAAACAAGGGCAAATCAAAAATACATAGGTACCCTTAACAAAATATTTACAATATAGTAAATACAGCAACAAAATTTAAAACAGGTACAAAAATTAAAATGACCAACATCAGATGATTTCAAAGGTTGTCCCTTCTGTGCTTTTAGCTGTAAAAAATAGGAAGGTCAGAAATAAATTTCCCATCTGGGAGGGCACATCCTGGTGACTCTTCTTTTAAATACAGATACACAGTTCTTCCTATGAATGGATCAAACTACAACTTTAGGACAACCTTCTAAATGGAATTAAAATGGGGTAGAAGGGCTCTCCCCAAAAAAACACCCAAGCTGAACTTCAGACTGTTCAAATCATTCCCAAATACAGACCAAATAAAATAAATAGAAAACAAAGCTCAACTTCTTTTTAATTTTATGTATTACCTGACACCAAATATTTTCTGGCTGACATTATGTATGAAAACTTATTAGCTGTCTACCTTTTTATTTTTAAACCAAGTCCTGAGGTTACTAGGGGCTGAAGCAAACTGACATTATGCAAATACACACAGGTTTGCAATTTAGACATGTCTTGCAGAGGGTGTGCTGGTCTAAAAAGGATGAGAATTCAAGCCCTATTTTACCCCTGCCTTATACTTCCACAAAATATTGGTCCACAAATTAAATTTTCAAAGGTTCCCAAACCCCACAACTGAACAGATGATCCCCTTTCATTTTCAAAGAAAACAATACTGGAAAAAACCTCAGCCCGCTTATAAATTAAGCATTCCATATTTCTTCTAGAATACAAGTACTTCTTTTTTTGTACAAAAGAATTACAATATGATTTGTCAAAAAACATAGAAAAGACAGCTGCTCTTCCTCAAATACATGAGCTAATGATAAAAGACTGTTCTGCATGTTCACTTTTCAAAGTTCCTGTTCCTTTTATATTAAAAAGAACATTCTGGCAACTGTTATCGTTTGAATATTAAACATTATGTTCCTTTTAAAATTGCAACAATAATTGATTTTTAAACTCAACAACTGATGCTACTTAATGTGGATTCAACCACATTTTCTAAAATGTGTAAAGCATGTCCCTAGTCTTCAAAGCTTTCGATGTGAAGAGAGTTGCTTTTTTCTTGATGCAAGTCTCAAGGCGGAGAATCATTTTAAAGCTTATAAAAGTGGACAGAGAAATATTAAAAACTTCTCTGAAAACTACAAATATTGAGAATCATTAAAATTGATGTCAGTAACATCAGTTGCAAGTGCTTAGAGTCTGTCCTGACCTTTTGAGTTTCCACATTTTCTTCATGGTGAGCACCCAGTGCTATTAAAACATTCAGTGCTGGGAAAGGATAGATACAGTCTTCACTACTGCTTTAAGAAAAGAAATTCCTACGTATTTGGCAGTCTTCAGTATCAAAGTGTAGGTGTTTAACTAGAAATCCCATGAATACCCAAGTTTGGAGACAACTGCATGTCCAAAAATTAGAAAGGTAATTGAGGAGCAAAATTCCAGACTTTTGAGACTGAATTACTTCAGGAATATTCATGTGTTGAGTATTAGCAAAAGTAATATTACTTTGGGCTAAGCAGTGACTGCAAAGGCACAGCAGATCATAATCCCTCCAGATTCAGGCCGTAAAACTTGAAAAGCTCTTGATGCCAGACAACTGCTGTGTTTAGTTAATCTTCTTTTAACAGTGTCTTTGTATCTGTATCCAGTGTAGCGTACCATAATAAAGCTGTGGTTCAAAGAACAGAACTTTATACAAAAATTATACTGTAAATAACCTAAAGTAATACACTCCTGAAACTTCAGGCATTTAAACAATTTCTTTAAAAAAAAAAATCTATTAAAAAAATTGCATAAATGTAAATGCTTCTGACTACCAGGAAAATGTACAAACAGTTTTTAAAAGGCGCTGGTTGTGTTTAGAGCAAGTTTGATATGCTCCTTAAACTAAAGATGTTTCCCATTATGCTGTTTTCGTCACTTCGCTTAGACAAAGTTTAAATCAAATGTCAGGGGGCTTTCTTTCCTTTTTAGTCAATTCACCAATACTTCACTTGACTGGTTTTAAAAAGTTGTTTCTTCTCATATTTCTTTGAGCTAACAGTGGGTGGCATACAGAGCTTGCATACAACACACTTTTACAGAGGTTACAAACTAAATGGTCATTAATAGAACACAATTTCTATTAAATTATTTACCTGGTCCTTTATGCTATTCTGGGTGCAAATAATATCAAAAATGAATAAATTTTGCTATATCCTCAGTGACAAAAATGTATCCCAGAAATGTCCTTGCAAAGAGTTTCCCTTAAGTATACAATGTGGCAAAACTTCAGAGATCAGAAAAGTCTTAAAAAAATTAAAATTAGTGCATATACAAGTGGAAAAAATAAAAGTAGGAACATCATGCACCTGATGTGTTCCTTAATCTAAAATAAATTCTTCACAGATAAAGCCTCCAATGGCAGCCTTAGCTCTAGGATAAGTGAAACATTCTTCCCTTCAAGTAACAGTGTACCTGACTGAAGTGCAAGCAGCTTTGCTCATCTCCTGTTTGTTTCCCAAATGTGAAATGAGATGACAACAACAATTCAGCTGTAGTGCAATTTGCTATAGGTTAAGTTCCTCAGCAATGTCCTGCATGCTTTCAGCAAATACTACAACTGACCATTTGCGGCTGCAATCAGTTCTTGAAAAGTATTTTCAAAGCAGCGTTTTAAATCGCTGTAAGTTACCACAAGTACACTCTTCTCATCTCTGGAAATGAGGCTTATTTTTTCTGGCACACCAGCATCTAACTGTAACAAGAATGCAAAAGATAAAATAAAAAAAAGTGTGAAAGAAATGGCAAAACATTTCCCCAACAACAAAAGCAATCAATTTCTTGGCAAGTACATTGTTATGGTGCAAACAGGACACAAAGGAAGAATCTGAATCGCACCACAACAACATCCTTGCCAAAAAACCGAGACATTTTGGTCTTAACTTGACGGACATTCCAGACTTCAGGACTAGATTACCATTGTTTCCTTCCCTTTCCAGAAAGCTAGTAATCCTGTAATGCTATACTTCCCTGTGTAGAAAGCCTGGCAAAGTTTTCATGTACTTCCTGAGGAACAAAACTAAATTTGACATTACATTTGCACATATGATCCACAAGCCTAAACGTAGGGTAGGCAATTTACTTCTTGTCCACTCTGAAATGAGACAATGGATGGATCAGTCCCAGGTAGCCTGAAAACTGGTAAAAACCCAAACCTCACATTTTTGGCAGTACTGGGAACAAACTAAGCTGTATGATCCATTTAATCCCTTAGAATGAAAAAATTACTTTGGTATAATCCATAACCAAATGGATAATTTGGGACTGAAGATCAACATTTGTTCCACATTTCTTCTCATGGTTTGTTCTGACTTCTCAAATTCAATATGTATTTTATTTTTATATACCATTAGATCCTAGTTTCTAACAGAGGAATATCCTACTTTACATGCTGAAGCCCATTACATCACTGTTTCTTATACATTCATGTTCATCAATAAGAGAACTGTCAGACTTTCTAATTATGCAGAATTTTTGTAGTTCTGTTTTAGTCAATATGTTGGTAGTTCCACCACAGTCTTTCTTATTCCAGTACAAAAGGTGGGGTAGAGACAAGTGAGATATGACACTACCAATCCATTCTTTGGAAATACAACCCCAGCAGATTTAAATATATGTATTATAATATTGTACTGAATAGAAAAACAATGAAATTTGTCACAGAGATGTTCCACTAGCTGCTGCCTGGAGCAACACAGCAAGTCAGCAATTTCTTGCATTTCTCTTCTAAAGTAATGTTTTGAGCGTAACCTTAAAAGCTGGAACCTCCACATTTTAAAGCTGCTGCTTAGTGAATGGTTTCAGAAGGACAAAAGCATGCCAATTTGCTTCTAATTTTTGTAGAGTAGGATAAAACCACCAGTGTCTTCCAACATCCATTACAAAATATTAATACGATTAAGGTGTTTGTGAAATATTGTCCACTGTTCATTCCCATTAGTATCATACAACAAATCAATGAATTACCTTAATTAATGTAGGACATGGAAGATCTGTATTAAGAAAGTCACACTTCTAACTACAAATATCAATATTTATGGCTTTCTTTCTATCCTCATGTGGAGGCATAAATCAATATTCTCAGCTGAAAAGACGCTCAAAACACCACATTGAAAAGGAAAGTTTGTTGGTTTGCTTTTTTTAAACAACAGAATAGCTTTCATTCAAAAGGAATGCATTAGGCAAGTACCAGTAAAGTCCATATAACTTCTACTAGTACTTCTGTAGTTTCTGAAGTGTTTTTTAGAGTGTATTTCCAAAGCAGAGTTCTGTAAGCCTTACACTTTTTGTGTGCTGAGCCCACAACCACAGAAGAGAAGAGCCTCTGTTTAAAAAGGTAAGCCATGAACATTTATAGAACAAGGCATTCTTTGACATTGTCTCTTACCTGACCTATGAATTCAGGACTGTCCCCTCTTGCTACAGTACTGTATGAGTCACTGCTTTCAAATCATGATGGCATTTCAATGCCTACTTGAATGTCAACATGCTTTCTTTTTGATTTAGCCTCAATCCCTTTAATGTCCTTTTTAAAGTGATTACAGACACCAACCAGAAAGATAAAAAGGAGGTTAAAAAATGCACAGCAGTGGTCTAATAGGAGGTTAGAAACCCTGACAATTTTAGAAAAATATATGACTGTACAGTTATTACACATCAAAGGATCTGAACATATTCCACTTTTCTTGGGGGAGAAAGCTGGCTATCCTAGTCCTAGAAAAGAAAATACTGGGCACTAAAACTGTGTATTGTCAGTGTCTGCATCACCATTCTCTACAGAACAAGTGAAATTACCAAACAGCTACAAAAGCAACAACAAAAAAGGTTGCAGCACCTTAGTCTCTCATGGGTTACTGAAGTTTGGTAAAACAATGTAAAATAAGCTGAAAGTTGATCTACTAATAAAAAAATAATGAGCTCACATACTTTTTAATTTATGGAGCAAGACAAGTTCTTCATCTACTGAAGATTTTGTGGTCTCTCACACATCTCCTGCTATTAATCATGAGAGCGCTCAGATAAAATTCTGCTAGTGGTGCAGCTCTTAGGAAACTGCAAATAGCTTTGTTAAGTCAACCTTGGAAAACCAAGGGCTGGAGAGGCTAGGGAAGTTATTACAGAAGTGTGCTTAACATTTTAAGTCACAGAAATTTTCCAGCACTGTCCTGATGGCAAGGATTTTGCACAAATTTCTGTTGCAGTTTCCCTCCTGTCTCCTACTTGAGTCAGCACAGTTTGGGAATGGATCTTGCCTTATGACCATCCTTTGTGATAAGTACCAGCAGAAACCTCCCCCAGTTAAAGGAGTATTATGGATCCTTTATGCTGTGTTGAAAGACCAGAGTAGCATAAAGGGACCAGCATTGCTTATCCACAGTAATCAATGCATTCTAGGAGGAAAAGTTAATACTGTATCTCATGCTATATTAACAAATTTTTAATATTCACGTACTAATTTTATTTAAAATATCCATAGATGTTGGAATATTAGCTTAGTGAACACATGGTTTTAATCTAAAATGGGGAAAATAACCGCCAGCTAAGCCAACAGCATTAACCTTCCAGTGCCAACTTGCTTTGCAGTGGAATACTCTTTTAAAGAAAGCTAACCCAAACAAATGTGTAAAAACTAACTGAAGTACAGTGTACCTTGTTAAGACATGAGATTATGTGACTGAGGTCAATCCAAGGAGTACCCGCTTCTGTCACCTGATGGAAAAGGTGGTCTCGAAAGAGCTTTAGTAAATACCTGTCTCCAGTTTCTGACCACGTTGGGTCCTTCTGAAACCTAGTGTAAAACAAAGGCTCATATTAAAGCTCAGTAAGTTAAGTAAAATCAAACCCCACAGATATAAATTACACTTCAATTTCAGCAGAGTAGTCTTATTGCACAGCTAAACTACCTGCTAGGAATTGCAATTAAATCAGTCACTCCCCGCCACAACAGAAGATAACATACACAAAAATGTTCCCAGCTGCTTGAGCACCTAAAGCCAATGCCTTCCAAGAACCACAAAAAATAATGGAAGAAAGCAAAAATTATCTGCAACAAGTTTATCAAGTGAAACACATCTAGAAACCTGCATTATAAACATAACTCTAAGTTTATGCCAAAGGATGGAAAACAGACAATGAACACTTCATTTAGATGTAGTTAGTCAATAAAAAAACAAGGTGAAAACTCACTAGTTTTAAACCAGTATCTATGTTTTTTACTTCAGTTAAAGCAACCTAAGGATTTCCTCCAAAACTACTGCCACTCAGAAAAGAAACCATACTAAATACAATGAACCAACTTCGGCATATCTACTTGTAGCCTTCTCCTGTCTACTTCAAGTTTTGGTCAAAGCTGCTTATCTAATTTTTCTCAAGGCTTCTTAAATACTCATTTCTCCAGGGGCAAATACGGGGGAAAAATTTAGCTTAAATTTATGAAGGAAGAAAGTGCATTGCAAACTGTATTTACATACTCTAAACCACAAAAACAAGTATTTCTTACTCTGGCCTCTCATTGATTGTTCCCAATTTTGCTAGGAGCCTAAATAACCTTCCATTTTGCACCTCCTAGAAAACAAGGAAAAGGTTATTAAGAGTCTCTGAAACAAAATTTAGAAGTTTACTTGCAAAAGATACATGGTAATAATGCAAATGAAGCACTATTAATTACAAAGACTTATTTACTCAAAGAAGAAGATATAATTTTTTCAGACAGAGATCAAATGCATTGTATTATGTATCAGTAGTCCAATGCTCATTTTAGCACTTTAAATTATAATGTGAAGATTCAGGAATTAATGATACCTCTCCATCCCAGCAGGAACTGGACTAGGCAATCTATTTCTTTGTGGAAATGTAAGTCTAATCTCCTGCCAGCCTATACTTAAAGGTATGCTAAAATACAGTAAGTTAAACAAGAAGAATATGGATTATATATATATACACACACACACACACATACACGCACAGTTACCAAGATATGCAGAAGTATGCAGTACACCACCTTATTTCAGGTAAAGATGAGAAGAAACTATCTACCAGATTTGTTCTTCAGAAATGCTTTGTAGGCCATTATTAGTAAATATCTAGCAACAATATCATCAGACAAATACTCAAATGACAACTGATTGCAAAAAAAATTTTGAAACATGTTTCTTCAAAGCAGTTAGAATCTAAGTCTTAAAAGAGTATAAATGCTGAGTCCATAAATGACATAAATAAAGGAATGACAGTGAGGTTACACAGAGGCAGAACATTAAAATTATAATTGTTTAGCATACACACAGCTGAAAGTTGATTTAACATGTTTTTCCGCACCACTTAGGATGCAGTAAAAACAGTAAGATCCTAGCTTACATTAAACAAAAAATTAATTCACAGTTTAAATCGAAGTTGTCAGGAAAAGATCTTCTCTGATATTATTCACATTCTCCAATGGCTCAGATCCACAACATTATTCATGCTAAGATGCATCTAATTCCATGCATGATCATACTGATTTCAAATGAATTCAGTCTGGAGTAGATTACTGTGCACAGCTGGGTAAATAAAGTGGGTCAAGGTGATAGCAGCCTGACCTTGGACAACCTATGGGTTGCAGATTTCTATTAATAGTCTAAAAACACACTGGAGAACAGCTTGTACCACAACAGTAGTTACACTTAAAGAGACAAACATGGAAAACCAACCCTGTCCAGCTAGCCAAAGTCTACTATTTGGTCTAACCACCAAATTTATTTTTGGTATGTGGTCAAATACTCAAAAGCCAAAATTACATCTGTGTAAAGTTCACTGCTTTGCAGATTCCCAGTGAATGGTGACACAGCTGAGCAACAGCAGAGGCACTAAGGCTCCAGGAGGCCTCCCTGCAGGCTTAGTAGCCTGTAAGGAGGGAGATACTCTCCACTGGGCTTGGATAAACTGAGGACTGCTATTACATCAATATGATGAATGTAAAAGTGAGGAAGGAAAGCAGTAGTATAATAGGGTTACTGCTCTGTGAAAAGCGTTATAAAGATATTAACTACGTACAAACCACTCCCAGCAACCGAAGTCCCTAAGCTACAGATGACTGCCTGCTTGGACAATATGAGAAAAAAAATCACACATGGTAGTCTTTTTCTAATACTGCCTCCAAAGCATTTGCTTTGGGACAAAAATGAACAGAGGGTACCAGGCTAAGGGATATTGTAGCTCTGATGTTAATGGAGGGGATGCCATAGTACAAACAAGTTACAACGGGACAGCTAATTAAGAAGTGGTATTTATCACTGTCAGGTAAACAGCTATTGCCAAACTGGGGGCTAAGCAACAACTTGAATTTTGGTACCTCTGCCCACCTGCCAGTGATAAGCAACTGCTCAAACAACCTGACTAAAAATACAGAAATTTTAATGCTGATCACAGGACAATCTCCATCTTTGCTATGGGAAAGGGTCTGTCTGCCCAGCTTTGTACAGACACATAGGCCACCCTAACAACAAGTGATCTTTAACACCCCTGGAGAAAGATTAGTAGTTGATTGTGATAAAGTGGGCACCCAGCATCTACAGGTACACAGACAGATACTGCCTGGCTCCTCTACAGCTGCTTGCTTCTGACAGATTTCAGCATCTTTCATCAAGGAGGGGAAAACTTTCTCCAACAGGACAATCCTGGAGAGAAATCAAGAGAACTGATGCCATCAGAATCCCAAACACTGGCCTACTGTCTCTTAAAAAGTTCTCAGTGAGGGGTTATAATGGAGTGGAATCACAGGACTTGATTAAATCCTTGTGTAATTCCCTATCCCATACATTTTCAGGGCCAGGAAAGCATTCCATAATGTATTTCAGTCCTGGTAGAAATCCCGCTGTCAGTCCCTTCTGACTAACAGACACTCCTTTCTCCTGAACAAGTACAAGCTGACTTGATACATAGTACATATTTCCTTTATAGCTAGCACTTGATACCTTGACTGAACACCACAGACCACCACAGCAAGAGTGCACACTTCAGGAAAGCTGAACATGGTATCTCCATTAATTAGAACTCATTCAGAAAGGAAAACATATGAGAGAAGGTACACCAAAATCCAAACCTAAGAATTTATGGGGCTGTATATATACTGCTGTGTAACTTTTAGCACACATTACACAATATATATGATGTATGTCATGATCTACATGTATGTTATGATCTACATGACATACATGGCCTTCTTTACTCAGAATGCTATTTTTAACCATGCTATAAAGAACATAATTTTCCCAAGACTACTGGTTGGAAATTAAGATGCTACTTCAGTTAAAACACAGCTGAGGGCATCTTAAAACTAGGCATTCTTGAAGCTTTGAGGCTTTCAAAAGCCTGAGCTTAGAGCTGCCAAGCCTTAAGGCAGATTACTTAGGTTAATAAACAGAGAGAAGGAAAAAAAACCCAACAGAAACCAGTAGAAAACATTCCATTTTAAGGTACAGCTCTAGGAATACCGACTACAGATCTTTCTGCAGGAATTACTACATGGTTTACCTTTGCTAGGTCTTCTTCTATAACATCATTTCGCATCTGAGCAGCATCCAACTGAGTATAGAATCGTGCACCAATCATAGGCATGATATCGTTTACACTGCGAAGTCTGTTTTGGTCAGTCAGCAAATACCTGCCAAAATAACCCAACCACCCAAAGATCACTTTCTGCAAATGCCAGACATTATATTCCATTATGATTTCATAACTACTTAACTTTTTTTATTTAATACAAAAAATTGAAAACTGTAATGTTTCTTAGAAGAAGATACCATCAGGGAAAACATAGTTAATTTGCATGTAAATTGCAGTCAGTTATTTAAACAAGAAAGCAGGATACTTTTAAAAAACTGTGCAGTTCACCCCATTCAAACAGCAAGAACATACACAAAAAGAGAGAAGGATGCAGATTCAAACTGTAATGCAATCATTTTTCAAATGAGGAAAGGAGAAAAGATTTCTACTCTTCCCACTCAGGCTGCAAGGGGAAAAAGGCTGACTGTATTGAAACGACACAAAAAGAATATGCAGCTAGAAAAAGCTAGCACTCAACCTTTTGGCCAAGAAGTCAGTGTGCCTATTTCTCAGTACCTTCTGAAACTGTAAGATAAGACTAGCATACTGCTGTTGTAGAGAACATGTAATGAAGCCCAGTATTGAAGACAACCTAAAATGCATGTTTTGTTTACACTCCTAAATCTTACTAAGAGCTTTACTAGCATTATATAAAAAAAATTCTATCAATGTTCAACAGTGCACTGACCATGAAGACAACTCAACAACAGTAGATTAATCTGTAACCTTACTTGCATTTAAAAATACCATTTGACTTTTGCATTTGTATACATAAATAAGCACTGCAATTTCCTTTAAAAGATTTATTAAACAAACTTACAAAATCAGATTCTTCAGATCAGAGGAATAGTTGATTGTCACTAGTTCCATTGCTTTCTGCAAATTCTCTCTCTGAATTCCTGATAAAGAATTGCAAGCCAAAGCCAACACAACTTTCCCCAGGGACATCAGATCTGCTTGCTAATAGGGAAAACACACAGAGGTAAGATTCTTAGTACACATAAACACTACCTATGGTACTAGATGGTGTTAAAGAGAGACAGTTCTTCAATAACCTTAGAAGAATTTGAACAACTAAAGTAAGTACTATCCAAATCATAGTTCAATAGGATTGTTCAAGTTACAGTAGTTAAAAGGTACAGAAGAAACTCTGTCCTGACACCTAGCAATTTTTAATTACTATATTTATCTTTGAATGATTAAAATTTACCTATTTTTAGCTTAAGGACAGTACCAGAGAGAACTGTGTAGTGAGCAGAAGCTCTGTAATGAGGTTCTCTGAGCCACCCACTTGCTCAATCCTGACAAGTCAAGGAGTCGGTGGCAAACAGAACAAGTCTTCTCAATATTAGATGTAGAAACAAAAGGATTATTTGTTAAACTGAAACCAGCATTTTCTGCATTCATATCTTTTCCATCTAGCCATCCAGTGTGAATTCCATACTGGGACCCACACCACATTCTAGCACATGATATCATCATTTTAACAAATTGCTCAAATATTTTCATCTCTGATGGACTGTGTGAAAAGATCTGAACTGTGCAAAATAACTAGACAGGCCTGTATGGCTGCCAAACAGAACAGCATCGTGTGTTATGAAGAAACCTCTGCATTACTAAACACTTTTGTTAAAAGCAGAACTGGGAAAGAAAAGCATTCTTAAAAGATGAATGCTGGATACAGCCTGCTTTGCCGTAACAGAAAATTCTGCCAGTATTAATAGCCAGCCATGAGAAATGATTTTGAAAAGCTGTAACAGATTTTAAAGCTCACTGCTAAAAGTAAGAGCCTAATTTAGTAGCAAACAATGACATTCATAGGAAAAGCTGAACTGATTCTTTCCATGGAAAGGCTTTCAGCTGCACACAACTTGGCCAAACTTAAAAACACCTGTGGCCTTCCATGCTGAACATGCCTCAGAGTGAATTTAACAGTCAGCTAGGGATATAAAATTAGAACTTTCCTGAGGTTTGGTTTTTTTTGAGAAAATAAGATATTTTTGCAAAACTAAAAACATAAAAGCTACCAGTAATTGAGAATGTCAGTTCCATAAGCCTAGAACAAGGCCAAGCCATTTAGCAGAGAAAGTAGTCATACAAGGAATCCACCTTCTACCATTTCTGCAAGAAAGGCTAAAAAATCTGGCAGCATTAAAAGTTCTGGTTAGAATTTGGCGGCTTTAGAAAAGTGCTGTGATGGTGAACATGCCACATCCCCCCACAGCTCTTCCACCCAGAGGCATAACCACACTTGCTGCCTCTGGCTGCAGTAGCTGAGCAGAGCCTTCCCTGAAGCCACATCTCCCAGGGTGCTGAGGGAAAGGGAAAAATACCAAACCTTTCCAGGTCTCTCAATGTCCCTGCTGTTCCTATATCAAGTATGATTAAGCAGCACAATTTGAATATGGATACACAATATGTCAGAAGTTAAAAAGCATATTATTATTGTAGCTAATGAAGACAGAAACAGGATGTGGAAAATGAGACAAATAAGGACAAAGTGGTTGATAAGGAGGTGGGACTGGCATTTGCTAGATTATTTCCTAAGCAACACAGAATTTCTGAGTATTAGCATTCCTTTTTCCTTTAGTAAAGAGAAGTTAATCAGAGCAATAAACCCCCTTTTTGGTGTGAACTTGCTTCTACTAACAAGTAGTCAATTTCAGCAGCAAAGAACACTACTATGATTCTAAACAGAGGATTTCTGCTGGTGCAGTATCTAGAAATATGTGTCACCCTCATGAGACAATGGCACTTTCATTATGATTTTTTTCTCCAAAAAGACTCGGAAGAAATATGCATTTATATTAACCACAGTTGTACTTCTTTCTATAGTCCTTTACACTTAGTACCTTTCAACTTTTAGTAATTCATAAGGATATATACAAATTCTGTATCATCACACAACCCTGAGACACTGAAAATATACAGGCAAGACCCTATGAAAATTCTGTTTTCCTTTGCCCATGTGCTTGCATAATACAGATTGCATTAGATTTTAGAAATGATTGAGAAAGTCTTACATTTAACATCAGACAGGAAATTTTAAATTCGAGATTTGTGGGGTTTCGAGCATTTGACTTGCAACCTAAATTTTTGCTTGTTTCGCAAATTACATCTACCAGAAGAATTGGCAGAGAGGATACAATACCCCAATGCAGCCCCAAACGCACAGTTCTCAAATTACAGCCAGTGATTAGTTTGTTTTAGACATAAAAGTGGCTTGGATTAATCCCACTTATTTTAGGAACTTCAAACATTCAGTCAAGAGACTGATCAATTTAAGACACAGCTGTAATTCTGTAATTCAGATTTCAAGCCAGTTGAACTGCTCTCAGGAGACATTTCCCTATTCACTGTTAGCTGAAACCCTGAAAGAAAATGTTATCACAATACCCAGTTTGAAGTTTTACAAGAGCACAAAGGCAATATTCTTCCTGTGTGACTGGAGAATCAGAATATCACAAGTTGGAAAGAGCCCATAAAGTTCAGGATTTCTGAGAGTCAGATTATTGTTTTAGAAACAACTAAACTACCACCTGCTGATGCCCTCTATCCATTCAGACAGGGTACATGACTTCCCCGAAGCTGGGTTACACCATTCTTTCTGTAAGGAAGCAATCCACATATGCCTATTAAGTCCTAACCTATCCTCTGAAAATATCAGCAGATTCAGGTCTTACTGCTCCTAGGCTAAGAAAGGTTAAAGAAGGCACACAAGAACTACTAGACTTCCTTGCAGCAGGAACACCAGAAATATACTTTTCTGCATTCCTGTAGTAGCCTTGCTAGTGCAAGGTATAGATCTATATTAGGTATAATAATTTCCTTGTTTATACTCCCTATTATGTTTGCATGCTCCTATGGATCACGTAAGCTCCTTTTGCCACAGATCTGACAGAAAACTTCTGCTATGCTAACTACCAACAGTGACTATGAAGTCATACTAAGTTGATTCCTAGCTTCAAGGAAAAGCTCTACACCTTCGAAGCACAGGCAGCCTTTTGTTGAAAAATGCACCTTGCATGCAATTAATAACCATTTAATTAATAATTCAATTAATAACTGTAAGCTGTACCAACTTAATTTTTTATCTCTTGAAAGCTTTGCAAGTAAGGATTTTATCAGCATTAAGTTCATTGACAGAGCTATTAAATAGCATTCACTAAAACCAGCACTAGGGGATAAAGTCAGAAACAGCCCCTTTCATTATTGTCTCCCTGTTACCAAGTCAATTTCAAGCATGTAAAGTGAGTAATTTAAATGTTAATTGCATAGGAACCCTATCTTATTTTTTTTGTATTAAATATAGCTATGTGCCACTATGCCAAATGCCCTAGGGACACCTCAACATTTTACACACTTGATTTTACCAGCCAGACATGTAAACTATTCAAATAATTTTTTTTTTTTGGACAGGATCCATTTTCCAGAAACACTTTTTCAACCAACACTACTTTTTATTTTGTTTTGTTTATCCTGATCCACTGCTATGCTTGGATAGTAGTGGATCAGCTCATCCATACTCCAGTTCTGTGGATTCACTTAAAAGGATAAGTTCTGGAATTGTCCTTAGAAGTACCTCCAAGTTCCTACATTTTGGTGGGTTTTTTTAGAGTCAATATTAGTACTTGAGATGTCTCTTCAAGCTAGTTTTTTAAATTTGGGGAGGTGCATGTGGAAGTTTGGTTTGCTAAACTGAAAATATTTACTTTAAGCAAAAGTAACCTTATAGCCCTTGTTAAAACAGTAAAACTTACATTCTGTTATTTTTTTAAAGGGGAGGACTCACATTTTATTCCAAATACAGAAATATTTATTAAACCTTTTTACTCTTTCTTGTATCACCCATCTGTATGTTGCAATTGACTGACACAAGACTTAGGGACTGGGGGGGTGGGGGCAGGACAGGAAGTCATGTGCTGCAGTTTATACAGGTTTAAACCCTGGTTCTCAATGCAAGTGGCCATTCATATTTCCTTTACTTCTTTTGAACTTCCCTTATTTTTGCCTTTATGTCTCTCTTAAATGATCATAGAGATGAATGTGTTTAACACAGATTGTAAAGAACACTGCATTCCTTTTACATAGCCCCTCACTGTTTTGGCCAAAATCTCTCTATATTAACCATGGGAAATAGCCGGAAAATGGCAAATCCTAACAAATATACCTTTCTCCATTGAAGACAACAACAAGGAAATGCATATTAGCTGGCAGTAAACCAAGAGACAACCTACATTTTTAACAGTCACAGGAGTCCCAGAGGAATTCAGGAACTGGGTCATGGACCAAAAGGAAAAAGGATGAGCAGCAGCTGTTATTTTGTAATTTTATCTGGCTAGGGGAAACAAAGGTAGAGCATGAGAAATTACTCCTAAATTTCAAGGAATGGACCCAGTCTGGCACCTCTAAAGGAAGAAAATGGGCAGTGAAAGCCTAGCCTTTCTAGAAAAAGCAACAAAAGAAAATGCCATACTGTATTTACTAATTGCAGTTTGGATCTTCCAAACTAAGTGTTTAGGAGTATTTATTTTCTGGTTTAGCAGAGCAACCTAAACAATTTGAATATTAACAACATATAAAACATGAAAAGCCATTCCCCCTAAACAAAACAAGGCATTATCAAGCAAGTCAGCTGCCATGTGTTGAGCTGCTACGGTGGTAAGTGCTTTTGACAGACTTGTGTACCTGCAAGTATTTATAGATTTGTATCTTCAAGTATTTTAAATGCTTTTCTTTACTTGAATGTCATAATATCTCAGGAGGATCCCTTTCCAAGCTGAAATTAAAATAGAGAAGTACTTAGATTTTTATAAAAAAACCTCTCATTACATTTTTAGGCATGGAATCCCTTACTTACATGTATTTTCATCTTCTCTCAACTGTTTCCCACTAAATTATCACCAAAAGCACACTGATATGTAGCTGAGTGTGTGTGTGTGAGCGTGAAATCCTGTGGTGTACTCCTCAAAGCA
The DNA here is from genome assembly GCA_013400575.1 of Peucedramus taeniatus. Lineage (NCBI taxonomy): Eukaryota > Metazoa > Chordata > Aves > Passeriformes > Fringillidae > Peucedramus > Peucedramus taeniatus. The sequence goes on from WBNO01004504.1 coordinate 830,620, forward strand.
CACTGAAAACTGCTTTACTGTATCATAAAACAAAAGTTATGTTCTAGGACATGGTCTCCAACAAGCTACTTTCTGCTGGCCAAAGTTCAAACATTTTGGTTATTACTTAAAGACTCTGAATAAGCAGTTTTCAAAGTGAATAAGGTCAATTAATGAAAATAAATTAAATCCAACTCCCTACTGTAGTCTTTCACTCCCAGTACAGACAGGGTATGTGATGACTGCTGAAGTAACGTACTTTACCCTGAGGGGAAGTTAGGGAAAGAGGCACTCCTGTACACAGTGATGCTCCAGATGACTGTGGAACAGTTTTTGTTAAGTCTAAAGGGGTTCTTCTTAATTCAGGAATTATGCAGAGTCCACGCTTCAGAGAAGACCAGGAGAGCACGGAAAAACTAGGAGCCCAAAATAAAGATACACTAGAATCTTTCTGGCATGAGGAGAGGGCCTAAATGCAGTTAATTGAAAGATCTTACTCCTCTCAACAGGTATTCAATACTTATTTATGTTAAAAATCACAGAAGACAGAGCAAAAACTATTACTGAATCATTATTTTTTATCTCTAACACTAAATGTAAGATTTTTCTTCTCCTTCCTTTAGAAATTTCTATTTCCAGCTGTTTCTCACTTAAGTTTGTTAAGTACTATAGTTCAACCTATAGTGAAGTTTGGTGAGCTTCCTGAAATTTTAGAGGTAGAAGATATCAAAGTGAGCATTCACATTTATAAATTACAAGCAAATCTGAATAGTGTATGGGAGAACCAAGATCAAATCAGAAGTGAAAAAATACAGTCATATACAGATAGATACACTGGACTACAGTTTAATTAAAGTACTTGTCTTCCAAAAGGAATCGTACTGGTTTGCAGTAATCCCTTTGCCAAGCCACCAACCTAACTGACAGTGTTGTCATACCTGAAACTGAGCCATTAATGCCAGTGGATTATTTTGACTGTTGTCAAATGTCAAAACGTCAAAGATTCCAACACAATTAACTCGTAACCTTTAGGAACAAGAAGAGAAAAGGAAAAATTGCCATTAAGCTTTATTGGTTACTCAATTTTTCCTTTAGCATTCATTGAATTGTTTGATATGGTAAGTCACCTGTACTTAGCAAATTACTATGCGTCAGAAAAGACTGATTTTACTATTTGATAATATGCACAGACAGTATTCAGTTTACAAATAAATCAACAAATTTCTAAACTGACAGTAGTGGGTCTGATCTGTAGTTTGAGGATAATATATAAGTCTTCCCAAAATATGTTTTAGAAGACCTTTAAAAAAACCAGTTACAAGCTCTAGCACATTGCCTCAGGTCACCTGAGAGAACTTTGAGAAAGTTGAGTAGCTATTTGTGTATCAGGTGCACAGTCAGCAGCTGTCACGAAGGCAGAGCACAGCGAGACTGAATGCTTTCATTACCTTGTTTTGCCTGTTACCAGAATCTTTGTTGGATCCATAACTCTGCATGCCAGTCCTGCTGTGTGAATGGTCCGCAAGGCAGAGCTAAGCTGCACAATATATGCCCATATCAAAGACTCTGGAAGCAACCCCGCATGCTGCCGTGGCAAAGGTCCATCATGCTGACCTAGAACCAAAACATTGTGAGCATCAATAGAAGGCTGCTGTGCAAAAAGCAAAGTACAACATCTTGAATTATACAATTAACTCACATATTCATTACATTTAACTCTTAACAGTCCTTGAAAGATACATCTAGGTTGCTTTAAAGATGAGTTTGGGAATAGATTTTTCTTCATTGGTTGGTTTCATTTGTGTTTTTTTGAAAATGCTGACAATTCATTAGGCATTATTATTTTCATTCTCATATTCAGGGAAATGATGTTTTGAAGTTGAGAATGAGCACTGGTTGGAAATTGCTCAAAGTAGACAGTACATCAAAACATGCAGGCACTTCAGGAGTTAAAACACCAGTATCCTGAAACAAACACCAGTATCCTGAAACAAAGAGTATGTACCGCAATAGCTGCAACATTTTACCTCCTTTATTGCAGGTAGGCTTCCCAATTAAACATTTTCTATCATCTAATAAGAAAAAAATAGCAAGCTAATTTCAACTTACATGGGCAAATCAGACAAAGATCTGGAAGTTAAACATCACTGAACACAACCTGACATATGTTCTGCTGTGACACAGCTCCCTGACAAGTCATCACTGCCTAACCCCTATTCCATGGGTCATATGAAAGATATGCATTACTCCCCTTCCAAATGGATTTGTAGTTCTCCTCTCAAAAGTAAAACTCAATCTTTGCAAACACACACTCAAATCCTGTATTACAAACAGTCTGAGCAATACTGAGTCACAGATGAAAAAATGAAGATATAGATAACAAATGTTATTTTAAGTATGATGTGTGTAATTCAAGTAAGCTGGCATTGTTTGCCTTGCACAAAGTTCAAGCAGAAGAAAATACATCCAGAGTAAGACAGTACATTTCAATTTTACAAACCACAAGAGGTATTTCAGGAGGTGGTCTCAGTACTGTTCTTGCTTATTTTGAGACAAGTAATATCCACAGAACTAAGTAAAATCATGTAAGCATCTGAGCAGTTTTGCAGTGAACTGACTGCATTCTTCTCTAAACATTTATTTCTTTTTAGTTTGTTTTTTGTTTGTTTGGAGGTTTTGGGTTGTTTTGTTTTTTCTTCTTGTTGTTTTTTGAGATTGGGGTTTTTTTTCCCCTTTTCCTCCACAACCATATCAACATCTGTGCATTTGATCAAAGTAAGCATGTATATACTTGTATGCGTATGCACGCACAAAATATATGCGCAGTGAAAAAAAGTGGAACACATTCCTGATAACTTTTTACTTGGAAATTTTACTGACTTTGGGGTGATGGGCTGGGAATGTTACCAGCTTTCATTTGAGCTTTGTTTTGTCCCTTTTTGAAATTTTAGTTTTCTTTTCAGGTTTAAGGTGTTTTGGTTTAGATTATGAAGATCAAAATGCTGACTCCTTTATAAAGCAATAAGCTTGGCATGTCTACTGAAAGCTGAATATAATGAGATATTGTTTGCTTTTTCTGGCCCCCTGATGAATCATTATGCAAATCACTCCCCACAAAAACCATCACTCCAAGTCTCATGTAGCAAACTTTTTCCCTCATAACTCTCTCTTCTTCAAAATGACAAAAATTATAATCTAAAATTACTGAGGAGATACAATCTCCTGTATTAGTTGAGGCTCTTTCTATATCTGGTGAACAGTAACATGACTAGTAAGTTTAACAGGGATGTGCATGGATAGTGTAAGACAGTTACATTTGTACAAAGTAAGTCCAGAATGCTACTATAATATCCCAAAGAGAGAGAGAAGCTGAAACTTGTCAGTTATTTTTGTGCATGCATAACAGCACCTGCCCTCTGATTTTCAAATTCAGGCAACGTAACCAAGAGAATATTCAATATACACTGAAAGATCAGAGTCTGACACAGCTTCTCCTCGTCTATCAGAAAATCTCAAGCAATGTTATTTTACTACTGGAAAAACTTACTTGAGGCTATAGCCAAATCTAGACTGCTGCTTTCCCACTAGTTGGCTGCACCCCACATTCACATACACTAAACCTACAAGCTAAAACACGGGATGAATCAGCTCTTGAAATGCCTGTTCAAAATAAGCACGATTAAAAGCAGTTCAGTTGGCTGCAATGCTGACTATAATGTATGTCCCAAGAGGCCCATCAGACCTGCCACAGACAGGACTTGAGCAAGGACCCAAGGAGATGAGACCCAAAAGCTTGCTATTCAGGAGAAACACACAGCTGGAAAAGCTTTCCAAACAGTGCTGAACAGAAGGAAAAACATCACAAGTATATAAGTAAACATTATCCAAAGATCAGAGTACTACTTGAAAAAGTGTTTTTAAAAGAGATTCCATGATTTATTTGCAAAGGCTTCCCACCACAGGCTGAATCTATGGCTACAACAAGCAAAATTTAAGACTGTGCTCTTCCCACCTACTGCATGGCAGATTCACCTCTCCCAATAATTTCATCTCTGTGATGCAGAACACAGCCACTAATGGAAAAGATTAAAAATTTAAAACCTGCCATTTCAAAAACACAGGTTATCCATTATTTTTTCCTTGCCACACTGGGATAAACATAAATAAATAAAAATGCTGGCACTTTTTTTTTAGTTCTGTGGTATGCTGTTGACAACAGATCCAAAAAATTACTCTCTGTACCAGTGTGCATGTGTATATTAAGGTTTTGCTTGTTAAAAAAACGTATTCAAATGAAATTCTGTTCTCCAGAGCAAGTATGAATCCAGGAATAGTCCTGGGGTGGGAAGTAAGAACTGGAAACATCAGCAGTAGGACCTATTTGACATCATCAGGAACACTGTCAGAGAGCATGCCAAGAAACAGCAATTCTCACATAGTTATGAAGAAAAAAAAACCCAAATTAAAGACTCAGCTGTTTACTAAATTGAACCACTCAGGTTTGTAAACCAGTCTTTCACGTTTAGAACCATGAATTGTTCGGTGTCTACTTGGTGTTCCTAAGCTAAAGTACTGAAAAGAAGACAAATGCAGTAGCCTTCATTTTTCCTTCAGGGAAACTTGGGGTTTGGTTTTACATTTCCTGGTTTTCAATATACAGAAATGTTCTAAACTAGAGTGCAGCAGTATTTTTTGTGAAAATTCCAAAGCTACTGAAAACTCAAACTTTGAAAAAATTGCAGCTTTTGGCAAAGGTATTTTAGGATAATTATTAGTCATATATTTTGTCTTCAAAAACATCATGCTGACTTTCAATATTCATATATTCTTACTCCTCATCACACACTATTCATCTAGTCATCATACAACTTATTTCTCTTTCAATGGAAAGAGGATTTTATAAAAAACATTCAGCACGTGGGGATGCAAAAACTGTAAAGTCAGCAGTGAAGACCATTTTTGTGCATGACATACTACTATTAATGTGTCAAAAGCAAAGCAAGTTTCCTGGACCGTGCTTATCTTCATCAGAGAGTACTTGTTTGCTGAAAAACAGAGACTGCTACTGAAAACTCCTACTAACAGCATGTACACTAACATTTAATTACTCAGAGTGTTTAAAAGCAGACCAAAGGACATAACAAAGGCATGCTTATCTCTGCCAGCCTCAGAAACTCATCAGGACAAACCTTTCTGGCAGCTGTCAATAGTTACTGTTAATTTGCCAGGATTTTCTGGCTGATAAGTTTAAAAGTACATATATTCAGAATTTGGTTTACTGTTCCATTATTGGACTGTTAAGAGCAACATTTCAGTACTTTTGGGTTAACTTGCTAATGCAAAGAGAACATAATTTTGGCAGAGATAAATGCACTATTACATACTATAATCTGAAGCTAAGAAATATAAAAAAGGTGGAAGAAAACCAAAAAGTTCCAGAACAACAGAGTTAATGTTTAAAGTATGAAGAAGTGTTTTAAGGAAATATAAGAAGTGAGAATAATATAAGATGAAACTTTTCAAATAAATGTATTTTGAGTAGCAATTAACTGAAAATTCAGATTCCTGATTTTAAACCGCGCAAACTTAGTAAAATATGACAGAACAATGTTAGATTATCACACTGTACCGTCTGAAGGAAGAGGAGGTATCATTGAATAAAGAACACAAGCAACAAATTCTACTGCATTCAGAAGTCAGAGACATTAGTTTACAGTATAAAAAATAAATGTAAGCTGTTGTTTTTCTCTCTCAGAACAAATCTCTAACAAGGCAGTCCTGTAACAGGGTCTGTAAATAACATGGCAAGAAGAAAACACCCAAGACTGACCACATTGACACCAGTGACATGCAAGACAGCCATGTAAACCATAATCCTCATCTTTTAACTAACAAGGTCTCATGTTGCCAACTGAAGTGTTCAACATAAATAAGGTTGCATACCTGAAATCAAATTCTCTGAGTTCACTGATCAGGTTCACAGTGTTGTGCCTCCTAAAACCTTTATAAGCAATTGTACTAATCTGGGCCTCATGCTGCAGAGTACCCAACTTCCATCCATTCCCCTGCTTCTCTTGGGAGTCTCCTCTAGGCAGGCAGACGGCCAAGAAACTCTGTGAGGGGATGGAGAAAGGATCCGTGAAGGCAGGCAATTCTGAGAAATCAAGTTATAGGTATGCAATCTTATTTTTCTCTCTTAAATTGCTCCTTCTACTGAGGACCAGACTAGAAAGCAGCAGTTAAGAAAAAAAAAAAAAGAAAAGGCCAAAGCAAAGATATGCAGAAAGATTTGGCAAAATTTGGGAATTCAGGTGACTTTTCCCCTACTTTATCTATTAAAAATATTGAAAGAGCAGGTAGTAAGTGCCACAGTCAGGAGACAGTTATCTTCCTACATTCCTTGTAGGTTCTATTGCAACAGCTCGTTTTAATTAAAAAATAATTTGGTTCGAACAGACATTGATGCCTTATTTCCAACTTCCCAGATTATTCCTGCCTATAAAAGGAAGTCAAAGTAGGCAAAACAAAGGGTCCAGATAGCCCATGAGCCTGCTTCAAAGACACATACACTAAAATCAGCTTGCCATGAATACTAAAGTGTATAAACATAAACAAGTAGAATATTCTATTAGCCTCCAGTGATTTGCAGCCCTGAAATAAATAACATGTCTATGCAGTCCCCAAATATTTCTCCTCCATGAGTAAGCCCACTTCCTCCTTGAACCTATGCAAATGTCCACAATAATCTGTGAAAGTTCCATGGCTTAATTATCTTTACACAGGTTTGAATTTGCTACCTTTCTAGTTTCATTTGTAAGTCCTTAGTTTTAGGCTGGAAGAAATAATAAACTTTTTTTATTAATTTCTTTGTTATTCCAGATGATTTTTCAGACCATATTATAGTCACTTAAACCCCATTACATTACTTTCCATCTTACAAAGCATGAAAAGCATTATTCCATTTTGCTGTTCTTCAACCCGTTGTTCCACACCTTTGATCATCCCTGTCACCCCATCTCAACTTCTTTGCTTATCTTCTACACTCTTCAAAATGCATGAGGAGGAACACAGCTACAGAGAGGAGTCTACCAGACACACACATCTCAAATACAATGGCTACCATTTCACTGTCTTTTTCTTAATAAGCTACATCAACCTATTTCCTATTTACAGCTATTCAGCAAGAGGACAGTATTTTCTTCAATCCAAGTAACTGTGGTCCCAGACCTATTACTAAGTGGCAACAGTCACAACAGAGGCCATCACTTCGTATTTAAAGCTAGTTACATTTTTCCTTTGATCACAATGGTTTACATTACATCATCTGCTGTATTATCAGTAGGAGTTCCAGTCTTGTAAGATCCTTCTGCAATCAATCACAATTGGCCTTTGTTTTTAACAATCCAAATAATTTGGTATTACCAGCAAACTTTGACAGACCATTTATCTTCAGAGCGAAAAAGTGAATGCGTTAAGAAATACAACTCCCAGAATATGTTTTAGGACCTGTCAGCGATCTTCACTGTTCACTCTTTCTGTTTCCAATATTCTAACCAGGCATTAACCTAACTGAGAACCTTCTTTGTCACATGACTACTTAGGTTCTTTTAAAGACTCTGCTGGACTTCATTGAAAACTCCAAGGTCTTATCTACTGGAACTTCCTTTAAAGAACTTTGACAGATTAATGAGACATGGCTGCCCTTTATAGGACCATAACTTAATTATTTTCTAGTGTGACAGAAGAATGTGTTCCCAAGAATTGTAACTTCGATTATTTTATCTAGAACAGACATCATTCTACTATGATTCTCTAGAGAGATACAGAAACATAACAAGGACTGATTCACATGGAAATTGAAAACCATGACTGGGGAACGCTCAGAAGTCTAGTCCTGCACTAACAGTCATTAACCTAGCAGTAGATCTTCCAGTTTGCTCTCACCAAATTAGTTTTACATCAGGCTCGTTGAATCTGTAATTGCACTCTGATTTGTCACAGGATATGACACATCAAACTAGGGTTTCCCCCATCTGAGATATTACCACCAAAATCAGTGGTGGAAATCAAGTTCCATCTCCACTTATAATGGTCAGCTCAGTGCAAAGTCAGTGAGAATTATGCAGTACATAAGGTATCCACAAGTCTTTGAACGCATATAAGGTTTTCTTCAAGCCTTTGAACATATTCACACACTACCAAACCACTATACTCTGATGTAAAAGATAGCCAAGTTCTAGATCTCAACCTTTGAAACAGTTTGAATTCACAGCTAAAAGCTCTAATTTCAAAAGGCACAAGAAAGAAAAAAACCTTAGCTTCTGTTTCTCTTCATACACTGGCAGCCTAAAGACATTTAGGGAAGCTCTTCTCTAATTAGAAAAAAAAAACAAAAGGCCATGTCATGGTCCTCTGGTTATTCCTAGTGCTGGATGTAATTTCAGGGCTGGTCCTGCCTCAAGCAAGAAGTTAGTCCAAAAAAGCCCTGCAGAGTAATTTTCTACTTTAAGTCTTTCTGTGTATTCCATTCAGCAGTGACCACCTCTCTTTCTCAGCATGGTACTGTTTGTGTTCCAAACACCTGACTGCAGTTTGTTAGACTGCAGGGGTCACAAACTGGTCCTAACAGGAAGAATGATTGAGAGCACACTGTTTTGGAGAGGAAGATGCTTTAACCATGAGCATATGAGCTCTACTGGGCTACGTGCTAAGCCACAGACCATCCTGTGACACATTGCATTTAAGTTGATGTAGTTTTAGCGACTCCATTGAAGCTATGTATAAACATCATTAAAAAAAAATTCTGACCTAAGATGTGACATTGGTGTCTGAAAAGAATATGGTACAGAGGTTTTTCAATCAATTTCTTGTCTTAACTACTACTTCACATTTCAAATAATCAAATAAAATACTGTCTAGTTATTCCCCATAATACGTAGTGAGGAAAAAAACCAGAAGGGTAGTACATCTAAACACCAAGCATCGAATTGGCACAGCATATCTTTTGAATTTTGGAACCACTGCCATTAAATGTTAGGTGTTACCTGGTGACAGACCTGCAACAAGGACACCAGAGCTCCTGGCTCCCAATTTTGCTCCAACTTATTTTTCTTTCAAAGAGTTGTAATTCCCTTACATGCTGACATGAATTTTATATTTGTTTGAAAATTTAAAAAAAATTTACAAATAGGAGGTGAAGAAGAGCTCTCTCATATCAATCAGCTTACAGTATGACAGAACTGACTAGCCAAAAAATTCAGCTGAACAACTATTTGTGACCAGATGTTTACTGCTGAAGTATTTGAAACAGTGTATAGAAGTACTATATCACAGTGTGGCTTCCTTACCCCATTTCCGTTTTGTGAAATAGGAGTCAGCACTAGGGTCATTGAAGTGTCTGCTCATCATAGTCTCTCCTCCAGCATGAAAATCATATGCAAACACTAGAGCTTAAAAATAGAAACAGGCGATATTTACTAACTCAAGCATATTTGAAAAAAGTATTGACACATCAGCTGGGGGAGTGGGGGGGAGGGGCAGTGGGAAAGAAAAAATAAAAACTTACAATGTTCTCCAAAAGCTTTAGTGGTAAACACTTCACGCAAAGTTACGATATTTGAGTGCTGAATCTTTTTCCACA